>JAWPHD010005516.1:0-161676 GCA_037043455.1 Cyrtodaria siliqua | reverse complement strand
TTGCAGTCTACATAAGTCTACAAAGATTACATCATAAATGTCACATGGAAACGAATCCTAGATTTAACAGAGATTACCGATATGTCTTAAAAGTAAAAGACTGATCCACTGCGGATTGACAGCATTGTAATTAAGTTGAATATAAAATTAGGCAAACTAGCAATGCAATTTACCGTATAATAAATCAGAAAGCTGATGACTTATACCATATTTGTTTTACCAGCTTAGTAAAACGATACTTAATTACGAAGCGAAAAAACATTTTGCGAACATGCTTGTAAACACGATAGTTTTTAAAATAATAAATAAATACTTTTTGTACAGTTCATATTATTAAAAAGTATTTTGACTGTAACGCATAAAGTTCTGGTTGAAAAACAAAGAAACTGAATCAATTGAAGTAGTGAAAATGTGTGCTAAACTTGCTTGGTGGAGCGTTTCTTCCAAATGCACCTATCCAATAAATATCGGGCTGTCTACAAAGTGGTATGTTGTCTACATTTTTTTGGAAAACAGTGAAAGGTTCTGTACACGGTATTAGCGACTTTGTCCAAGAATCTGCCGGCAGGTGTTTATCACAAGAAGGACCTATAAAAGAATGAATACAGAAGCATAACAGTGCAAGTTAAACGGAATGCAGGTTTTAAAAACAATACTTGCGAGTTAAAGGGAATGTAGCGACACAGCCAAACAAGCTCTGTTATTGAGAGTTCTGAAAAACTTGGAAAAAGGTGAAATAATTATCAAAATCGGTTGATAAACAAAAAAGATATGACCATTTAAGGTTGTTCTAAAACGAATATGGGAGCCGCCATTTTTAGAACTATGACGTCATAGTTCCATATTACCATATATGGAATATTGATCAATATCATTTAAAACAAAGAAAATCACTGCAAATGAATGATTTTTTTACTGGTCATATAAAGCATTACTGGCATTAAGTATTACATATTGTTCATACAGTTGTGGTCATTTTTTCCCTCTAAATCAGTAAATGTTCATATTTATAAATACTCCATATATGGTCATTTAGAACCGTGATGTCACAGCTCTCAAAGTGGCCGCTTCCATATCCGTTTCAACAGAAACTTCAAATGATCATATCTTCTTTGTTTATTATTCGATTTTGATGATTCTTTCACCCTTATTCATGTATTTCAGAACTCTCAATAATAAAGATGGTTTGGCTGTGTCGCTACATTCCCTTTAAATTCATGTTAAACGTGTTTTCATTATAACAATTTCCTTAGCTTGTATATTGAATATACGTAAATAAAGAATAACAATGCATACAATATGGTTATATAATGCCGATCACTTTATTTCTTATTTGTAAGCTCCAGCAGAAATCTCTAAAATATGTTATGTCCTTCCAGATTATATTCTCAAATTCTAACTATATAATGTATACCATACTTGCAATGTGATTGATACAAAGCGATTCGTGCTTGGTATCGCACATCTCCATATGAAGGTTTATACCCGCCGAAAATGATGCGCACAGATCATCTGTAGTATTGAAGGGTTGCGTGTAATCTGTAAATATATCTCGTTAAATGAATTGGTGCTTGAAAACTATTTAAGAGGTAGCGCCGTGGTGTAATGGTTAGCATTGCGGCTTAGTAACCCAGGGATCGCGCGTTCAATCCCAGCCAGGACCGAATTTGGGTTAATTATCGAAATATTTCAAAGTATTTCCTACCTTACCAGTCCTTCGGATGAGACTTTAAACCTAGGTCTGCTCGCTAAAATGCTTAGTGCAATACAGCGAGGATAAATAAACGCTTATACACACAAACTATTTAAATATACCATTATTCGATCTAACGCAACATGCATAAATTAGCGTATGTATTAATCACTCTGCAATACTATATTCGAGCATTATGACCCACTGAATCGTCACATACACATTCCACATGGCTGCGCATTAGCACATTTGACTCTGTAACAATTGACGATCCTGGCAGGACCGTGACTGGATAAACTCGAGGACGATTTACAATTTGTAACGGAATGTGTCATAGTTCATAGACAACATGTCAGGAGAGCATGAGGAACGGTAGTGCCGGCCCGCGAATGCATATTTGTTTTGCCCAGTGATATTTGGAGCCTAACGTACAAGGGTCCAGCGTCTGTAAGCATGAAAGTGTCTCAAATAAGTCTAGTAATATCAGGATGCCAGTTTTGAGCCCCGATTCAGCTACACAAAACATTTGAAAGACTTTGTGTAATAGAAAAATGTTTTTGCAAACTTTCTTTAGTGTTATAATCTTTAACAAACTGCAATTTTCAATTCTTGCGCAACACATATTGCACTCATTTGTGTCATACATGAATATTTAAAGGAAAACAACATACCGAGTTTGTATAATGAAGACGCTGTTTTTGCAAAGTTTCCGCAGAGATGATCGGAATGACCCGGACACGGAACACTGCAGCCAATTGAAAAGTGTCCTCTTACAGTATCTTCCGTAATACATCTGCAGATTGGACCCTGCGAAACAATAAGTAGATAGATATCCAAAATCATGCTCTCCGGTCTTTATTTCTTTTTAACATTTTCAAAGGCATCCATACATAATATTTAATCAATCGAAGAAAACTGTCATCAAATACAGGTCACAATTTCTCAGTCGTTGAAAAAAAAATGAATTATGTATACGTAGTTACGCACATATCACTCGTGTTAATATGTTTTATTCTATTAAAGGGACTGGAGACGAGCTGGAAGAGTAACTGGTGCCAGTACAAATACTTGAAGGTAGCGTGCTTCAGTTTTATATGAAATGTACACAGGCATTGAATAAGCGGCAAATTAATTTCGGTTGCATGAATATTTATGAAAACGTTTCGGCTGGAAAACACGAGACTCGGTGTATTTTTGTTGTTAAATCACCAGTAGTAATTCATATGGAGTTCATATTGCAAGCAGTTGTACATATTATTAAATAAAAGGTAGTATAATCACAAAACAATAAATTAGTACAGCATTAAAGCATAATATGAATTAATATTAATGATTTATACATCAAACCATTAGCCGAGCTGTCGAGTTGTCTCGACCAAAATATTTCATTAACAATATTTAAATCGATTCTGTTATGGATTCCAGTTTAGTGCATATTTAAATTTAATATGCAACTGAAATACATTATGATGGTTTTACTCGTATTTGGATTGACAACCATTATTCTTCCAGGAAAATAAAAATACAAAATGAAAATAATTGAAAAAGAAATGGTTTAGAAATGACAATTAATAGCCAAAATGTTCTAAGGCAATTTATTTTTCATAAATCAATGTTTAGGACTTAAACCGAAAATGGAATTAATATGTTAAAAATACAAAAGTGTAGGTTACCTTATGTTTTATCTAAACAACCTTAAATAAATTGGAAGTAAATGAAGGTTATTAAAAATCTACCTAAAACAACTAACATGGAAAAAATAAAAATAACAAGAAACGTCACCATTAAGTGACGAATGCCCTCGAAAAATAATTCTTACTAGCAATTCCTATATTGTTGAAATATAAAACGCAATGGTAGATGGAAGTAGAGTGAATTATGAGCCCAACAAGACGACTGGTTCTGCTAAAGAGTTTTGTATAGTTCGATGAAATTCCCCTATGTATTTGTCTGTTATGGCAAATACACAATTGCCTTGCATTTGATATTTGATCTCTAAATGGAATCATGACCTATGAGGTACAGAATTGATCACGCCTTTCTCATTGTGCTTAACGTTGGTGCGAAGTTTAATCAATTCCATTCCGAACTTTCAAAATTATAGCAGAGACATTATTTTGAATCATTTGACCTCCAATTGTGACAATTGTGACAAGGTATGGACCTGATTTTGCGCGTGACACACCATCTCATTGTGAAATGTGTGTGAAGTTTTATGAAATTCTCTTCAGTACATTCAAAGCTAATGCTGAGGCACGAATCTGACTTATGACTGTGTTGAATTTGACGAAAGAACAGAAGGACCGTGCGCTTATGTTATGCCCCTTCCCTTCCGGGGGTTGAGTGTGTGTGTGTGGGGGGGGGGGGGGGGGGGGGGGGGGGACAACAATAATATCGCAATGTATAATACGTTTTTAACAAATCTTTAAAATGAGAATACCCATTAAATATATATTATTCTCCTGGGCCCCGTTTTATGAAACAACTTATGACCATTTTGATCGTAATTCAATTTCTTAAATGTTTCACTATAAATTATAATTTTCAAATAAACGTGATTTCATTTTCTTATACATGTGATAGTTCTGCACTACGTGAACATGCAATTGCTTACATTGAATGCTTAGGTGGAAAAAAAAGATTTTAAAATGTGAGATTTATCGTAAATATAGATATAAATATCGAAAAGGAAAAGCAGCATTCAAGGACGACAGTCAACCACAAACACACACAGGAACAAAGAACAAATTTAAAGATAAATAAAAGGCCAAATAAGACATCACAAACACAAAAGGGTTGACAATAGGGCTACCGCATTGGAACGGTCAGTGGCAAAAAAGGCCGCTGGGGGTTTAAAAATTGAGATATATGGTCCTGTAGAAACCACAGCGTCCGAACGCAATGGATCGTAGGTCCGCACTGTATTGCAAACAAGGACTTGATAATACAATGAAAGAGACAAACAAAAAAGAAAGGGTGGTGAGGACAGGGTTACCGACTTGGAACGGTCAGTAGGCGCACAATACTCGCTATTATCCTGTCTTCAGCGCCCAAATAGACAAGACAGTGTAAACAAAACTACATCCCATCTAAAGGAATTCTCTAACAATAAAGTCCACACCCAGAGAAACTAACTAAAGAAACACATACAAAATAATAAACATCTCAGGATGTATCCAGAATCGTACTGAACAACCATAGTAGTTGCAGCTAAAGAGAAAACCAATCTAGGGTACGACCAGAAAACCCGAGGCCAGTTACTGGCTGAACCTCTTCGCTATTTGACTGAACACTTTGGCGTGTAACTGTCACGATTCTATGCTTGGAAGTTGCGATTAATTTGTCAGCTAGATAAATTGTCAGTCTGTGTTTCGTTTTGTTGTGGCCAAATAAGTCATACTTTCCAAACAAAGGGGTACAGTCTTCGATAATAATGTCACTTATATCATTGTTTGATGCCTGATACCGTATCATGTCCTTGATAGTTATTTCCTTTTCATAGTTATCAAATATTACCCTGCTGCAATAATATTTGCTTGCTAGACAGTCTATGACATGAACTATTTACTACCTTTGATAGTTCAAGACTAGATACAATCTTGGTGTTTGACTTCACAACTGCCTGAACAACGGCCATGCCATCAATAATTAATTGTCTATTTTCGAAATCAATTTCTTCCATATCTGGTGTATTTTCATCAGTTGTAAGATTTTCTAGGGCATGCATGAGTTCACTTTTGTTTTGGCATTTCAGGAGAGTCCCATCATCATTCATGATTGTTTGGTTCACATTTAAAAATTCGTAATTGGACACTGTGTTCTTCAGATCTAGATTTCTATCGGATTTTGCAACAACAAGCATTCGGGATAGGAGTCATGTTGTACTCCTCATGTTCTGATCTCGCGTCTTATCCTTGGACTTTGGCCTTTGATTTAGGTCACTCCATGTGTGGTACTTAACTTTCGACATTTTGTCCCACTGATTTGTAGTACCGTTTATTCTCTCTTCGACAAACTTTGCTTTTGCACTTTCTCCTCTACATTTAAGCATTTAAAATTATATCCCTCGCTTCTGGTTTCAAAAAGATATATAGGGTCCTATAGAAACCACAGCGTCCGAACGCAATGACATCGTAGGTCCGCACTGTACTGCAAACAAGGACTTGAAACTACAATGAAAGAGACAAAAAAACAACAGAAAGGGTGGTGAAGACAGGGTCAAAACCTTTTTGGTCATAATGTTGTAGAGGTCTTCTCCTTTGTCATTAAATGGGTTGGTGGGGCTCAGTTCTGTTTTCATCTTAGCTATGTGGTCTCGTGTCTCTCTTCAACAATAGTGTTCAGTTGATGGTGCTTCTGAGAAGCAGAATCAGACCCTGTCTTGCGTCCTATCATGTCATCAGTCTGCTTTGATATCTTTGCCAATTCAGGAGCCGCAAGGCAGAATTTCAGGAATGTTGTTGGCTTGTTTGTAATTCCTGATATGCCACCATCACCTTTCAGTTGTTTGTTCTGGTGTTCTTGAGTTTGGTCAAGACCTATAGAGGTGAATGGAATGTTTCCACTTGTATATGCGAACTGCTCTGACAAAAGTTGAAACCATATGTCTGGGTCTTCTGTCTGAGTTGCATACGCTCTGGCTGTAAACTCAATGTTAAAAAATACATACAAATATAGGTTTCGGATCAATTTACAGCTAAACTTTGTCTTACGCATAATTTGTCTAAATTTCTCTATTTCCAATCTTTTTCTTCATTTATCAGTTCTTAAATAGTAAATTGTATGATACAATTAATTATAAATGTTAGGTTTGTTATCCAATGAATGTGACATTCTAAAATTAGTTTAGTGCTTTAAACAGCAAAAAAATACGATGTTTAAGGGATTTTTTATTATAAAATTCCTATCATTTTGTCTGTAATATTAATATTAATCTCATTTTATTCTGCATTGTTTTAAAAATGTATTTTATTTGTTTAAACAGAATATAGCATAAGTTTTAATTTAAAAATGAAAGAAAAACTAACAAAAATCAGTAAACAAGTGAACATAAGCTGTATTACTTACCGAAATCGGCCAATATTTCGGCGGCCATCTTAAAAATGGCGGCCATCTTGAAGGTCATGTGGTGGTTCGATATCAAAATCTGACCGCAGTTCATCATATCAACAATTTCCATGACCAACAACCAGTATTTTTTACATTTTAAGCCCAAGGTAAAGAAATTATTACGGTTGGTGGTATAAATGGGAAAAATATGGCGGCCATTTTGAATCCAAGATGGCCGCCAAGATAATGAATTGAAAAAATGGAATAAATACTTTTCATTGACTATAATGTCTAAAGAACAAAACAAGACCAAAATAGAAGAGTATAGCAAAAAGTTTAGCAAATACTCTTTTTTTAACCATTCAGAATATACTATATGTATTTCATATGAAACTAATATATATTCAATACAATATAGTGTTTATATAAATTGTGAAGAATATTGTAGACCAAGGTTCTTTTCAGTTAAAAGATGTGTTGCTTTTAAATACTTAGTAGTATTTTTATATATTCGTCTAAACCAACATGTTAAATACTATTTTATTCATATTCTAAATACATTATCACTACATTGTGATTGTATATTGGTGGCACTTAGCTGACATGGACGCAAGGTAAACAAAAATTGTATTCGCTTTAGGTGGATAACAAGGGAGATGTTGAATCAGGAAATCTAGGGTCTTTTTGATGTGCCACATGTTAGATTCCTATATAAACCTGGCCTTGAATTTACCAACCTTCTGGAGAATATTCTTATTTTTAGACTTAAGCCCAAGTATGCAACGTTTAATCACAACTTCTATATAGGTCAAAGGATAAATGTTTATGTTTAAATATGATAAACGCTAATACATATCATTAATAATAAATACTAATAGCAACTTCATATGATTGGTTATCTGAACATTAGCGAATGAAACTTGAATGTTTGCAGCCTAAGTTGGTGAATTCCAGGCCTGTTCCAGTGTATCTGTCTTTATGCTCCAATCATATTACAAAACTATAGTACAGTGTTTTCGGGTGTCTAGAATCATTGGTAGTAAAGAATCATTGCCTGTTTGAATTCAATTTTCTCAGCTCATATTTTTTAGATTATTTTAAAACTGTCCAGGCTTGAAAATATATATCATATAAGCATACATTTATTCAACGGTGAAATTATTTGGGACATTTTTCCATGCAAAAAATCTGCAACACCTCTCAGAAAAAATGATTCTATACTACCTGAATGAAGTGTGTTTTTGAAACGAAAAAAACTTACTGTCATAATAAACTCAGAAATAAATATTTGCTGTTTTAACAAATGTTAGGGACAAAAGAAAAAATGCAATCATCAATTAAGGTAAATTTTTGAAGTTTGGCACTTTTAAAGAAAATTAAATTATGTAAATATTGATGCAAAAATGCCTATATGTATTACATATGTATTCTTTTCATATCTATTACATATGTGTTCTTTTAATATGAAATACATATGTAGAATACATATGTGGCACATATGTAAAACATGTGAATTTTGTACCTACATATTTTTCCTGTGCATAGATGAAAGTTGACGTTTATTGCAAATTTTATCAAGAACGTCTCTTGATTTTTTTATAGACCAAAACAAATTAATCCCAGAGTTTTCATAAGTTGTATCGAAATATTGTTTAATGTGATCGTTAACGGCAGTAGGACAAGAAGTTAAAAGTTTGGAGATGTCTGTGGTGGTGCAGGCACTAGAATTCGAAATAAAGCTGGCCTTATACGGAATTTTATGTAATATGTTTAATAAAACAGGGACCTGATATATAGTTTGTGTATGTACTTTTTAAATAGTATTTTAAAAGGCAAAGAAACTCTTGCTTTATCATCGATCTTAAATGTTTTGAGGCCATCATTCATAAATTTTACAAATATACACATGTGTTGCAATATGTATAAAAAGACCCTTGCAATTGAAAAATATATATGCATATACAGAGAACCCACATACCTGTAAAGCAATATACGTCACTACTGTAATATTGTTTTTACAATAATCCAGGCACGTACCGGGATAGTTGTTAATTACTGTAAAACTGACTTTTGTTACATTCTGTAGATATTCCGTCCTTCTGCAACCTGGAATGGCAAATACACAAATAATTATAAAATCAAAACAATACTACAGTACTTACAAAAAAAGGATGAGAGTGGACCTTTGGAAATGGCGAACACGCTATTCCAGTAGTTTCCATTTATATATAGTACGTTTCGGGTTTTGTACAATTATTTTTTTCCTATATGGGTAGACGTAATATATCAATAATAACTGATGCAGAAAAGTGGTACCTTGGACGTCACTTTTACCCTATTTCGTCCCAATAAAACGACACAGTGTAAATAAACAAATACCTGCCATGCTATATCCTCTAACAAATTAGGCAGCATTTAATAGGTAATATAAGTATAACATAAAGATGATCATGGACGTATGAATATAACATAGCATAGATAGTCGCAAAGGAAGTACTCAATGACTTGGCAGAAGCCAGATCAACACGAACACCCATTAAGGCTACCACAAGACGAGAGTGAAGAAAAACAATAAATGTTGCCACCCTTTTCAGGATAATGTAGACGTCGTCATAGGGTCAATAATATGTCGCGTCATCGCACAATCAAAGAGGAAAGCATAGTGGCGAAATGTAAAATGGTCAACAACTAAACATTCAGTTCGTTGTTAAAGCGAATGTAGCGCCACAGACAAATACGCTTTATTATTGAGAGTTCTGGAAAAAGGTGAAAACATTATCAAAATCGGATGATAAGCAAAAAAGATATAATCATTTGAAGGTTGTTCTAAAACGGATATGGGAGACGCCATTTTGAGAACTATGACATCATAGTTCCAAATTACCATATATGGAATATTGATCAATATCATTTAAAGCAAAGAAAGTCGCTGCAAATGAATTCAAAATCCTTTACCGGTCATATAATGCATTATTGCCATTAAGTATAAATATTGTTCATATAGTTGCTGTCATTTTTTCCTATTAATCAGTAATTTTTCATATTTATAAATATTCCATATATGGCCATTAGAACTGTGATGTCATAGCTCTCAAAATGGCGGCTTCCATATCCTTTTCAACAAAACCTTCAGGCACTGGAATTAAAAACAATACGGGTAGTCTAAGGTCATTTGTGTAATTTGTGAATTCATTATGTACCTTGATACGCTGGGGTTAATGACATTCATTGAATGGCTAATCCTCAACAGACGAGTATGAACTGCAACATAATTATGCATATAGTGTGTAAAAAATATGTACGTTGTTACATTACGAACTGAATATGGAGACTATCTGCAAAACAAATTCAGTAAGATGCTAAATGCACCATAATACAAACAACGTCGAATATGATTGGTTCGATATATGAATAGTTAGACAGTGTTACAAGCTAAAACGTACGCAAAATGAATGGAATGCACTGCAACAATCAGTAAACATAAGAACGTATGTGTATATGTATTTATTTTACTTCACTAAATTAATCGGTGAATGTTTGAATAGTTGTGTTTTCGTGTTTGTTAATGTTCAACGCATGTTAACATTTATAATCGCTAATCAAACGACGGCAATAAAGATACTTCATACATACATCCATAAACTGGGTCTGATTAATGTTATCACTATGGGTACCAACCGTTCACCCCTTGTCGCAGATTTATTTTTTATATTGCTATGAAAGCTATTTCATGTTGAGTCTTTCACCAGATATCCAGGCAGATGTTATTGAAGCCTTTAATGACAGCTATCGGTATCTGGATGACATCTTGAACATTGAAATCCCTTTCTTTTTCTTTTATTGCTAATAATATATATCCTAAAGAACTTCAACTTAACAAAGCTAATATTTCTGATATTAACGCTTCTTTTCTCGATTTACATCTCTATTGAAAATGGTGAAATAATTAGCAAAATCTATGACAAGAGAGATGATTTGATTTTGATATTGTTAATTATCCCCATTTAGATGGGGATGTTCCCCTAGCAACTTCTTATGGGGTTTATGTGTCTCAGCTTATTCGTTTTTCTAGAGCTTGTACTCGAGTTGAGGACTTTAATATTCGTAATCTATGTTTAACTAAAAAGCTACTCCATCAGGGCTACCGTTACCATAAACTTCGTAAAACCTTTGCAAAATTGTATTATGGTAACTCTGATCTTCTTTCCAAATATAAAAGTAATTTAAGAACTCTTCTACGACAAGGACTATCACAACCTGACTTCTGCTATGACGTGATTTACAAACTTTGTAAGATCCTTGGTCATGATCACTTCCATACTATCTTTGTTACTTTTTAAAAGGTTTATCAAAAGAGGTTATCGTTTTGCAACGCACTGAATGGTTGGTGGTGGACCCATTTACAGTTCGCCACTATGCTTTCCGCTTTAATTGTGTGATGACCGGACATGCTGTGGACCCTATGACGTCTACCTAAAGCCCAAAAGGACGGTGACGTTTGATGTTTGTCTGCAATCTAGTATTGTGCCCTCAATGGTTTATTCTCATGTTCCTCTGGCTTCTGCCAAGCCATTGAGTACCTTCTTTGTGGTTTTCTAGGCTATTTTTTTTTGTATTTATATATACTCGAGCATCTTTGTTGTGTTTGTGACGTCAAATGCCTTTATTCCTTTATATTAACATTGCCATTCATGTTTGTCGTTTTGCGTGTTTTGGGGTTTACTGGATTCTGTGAAAGCTGAATTTCCTGTTCGACTTTTATACCTTTTTTCTACCTTGTCAATTTCGTTTAAATGTATGCATACAATGCTCGGTTACACGTTGTCTAGGCTAAATGCTACATAGTTGTGAAATACAAAATACATTACCATCTCGCCAAATCATAGTCCTAGTGTCCTCTGCGTTGACTATGCAAAATAAAATATATGGAAATCAATAATACAGTTATATTTATATTGCACACATAATGGAAACAAAAAACAGATATACTTTTGTCACAAAAAAAGTGTCCTGACAACAGTATGGTTGTTTAACTATTTTATTTTACTGTTTGCAAAATTTTAAGTTATCATATATTAAACTATTTCTAAAACTCCACAATGCTTGATTTTACATAATCATGAGTGTTATCTAGATTGTAAAAGACCCAAAATAACACACACACACGGCACACACACGGCATTTTATTGAATCTGCTTTAACGAACAGTTAGTTGAAAATCCTTTAAAAATACACAGAATCTTAATATAACTTGCATCTCGATTACCCATTGTCTTAAGCTTGTTATACTGCTTAAGTTCTAACTGTTTGTTATACATGTGTTACATGTTTTATATTTTAGCTGCATTTTTAATTTACATGCATTGATGTGTATATATTAGTGTCTCATAGGTCGATATTGGCCCAAAATCTCATATATTTTAATATGTTGTACTAACCGTTGTGTATTCCATATGATAGATTTGTGACACTTTAATATACATTTATCTTATATCTTCATTTATCTTCTTCTTTAAAGAGGCATCGGAATCGCGTAAAATGCAGAGACATGTTTGTTTATGCACGTTCACACTAAGATAACAATACCGTTGTCATCCGTGCTATCAATAAACAAAGATAGATCTACTGTGTTATTCTCGATATCATTTGTCGATAAATAGAAATTGTGATTGCTAAACAAAACCATACTAAACAGATAGCCATGTGAATAGTACGAGTCTCAAATGACACAACGTATCTTCCTCTTCTGAATATATGTATATATACATATACGGTAAATCTTGCAAGATCCTTTCTGGAGCACTGGATCACGAGGATTTCGGGAAGATAGATATTTAAAAAGATAAATGTTAGACAAATTATCGACCAAACAGTGCTTAAAAAAACGAATATCGAGCGCTTTCGGCTTTTATCGCCTTCTTCAGGATGAATACACAAAGTTACAAAAACAAACACATACATTTCGGAAAAGCAAAAACATAAACCAATTAACACTAGCTATGCGCCCATGTCAGCATTAGTATAACACATTTGTGAGGTGGTAACGAGACAGACGCTGCTGTACGTTTAAGTAAATAACATGGTAAATCCCATTGAACAGATGCTAGGCCATATGTAGGAGCGGCCGTGAACAATATTATTAACATACCTTTAAAGTATATGCACGACATACTTTCCAAACAATATTTGCTATGGGAAAAGCAAAGTGATTTAAATCACCTGCATTAAAGACATTCTAAGTTCGCTCTTATTTCAATGTAAAGGGAGGTAATTTTGAATTTCAAAACGTTGGTCTGTTATTTCTTATAATAACAATGTTATTATCAGTGTTGTTATTATCAGTTATTTTTGCGTCGTTTTTAACAATTTAAAACACAGAACATTTATTTAGATATAATGAAATATAATCAACAGTTAGTTATATGCAGAACCAATTTGCTTTATACTATATTTATAATTAATATTAATGATTAACCAAATGCAGTTAGTGGAAAAAAACTAACGGGACGCCGCGAATCTTACAAAAGAATAAGATTGCCATGTGTCCCTTTATTAGCAGAAGCAGCAACACCTCTCGCGTTCCTTAGAACCGACTTAAGCAGTAAATAATAACACTACTGTTCGTAGTCTGGGCGACATTTTACAGTCACCACATATCTCTAAACGAGCAATAGTGTGAATGTCAATAAATACTGAAAAATCCGCTTTTATAAAAAATAAAAATAAAAAAGATAGGTAGACTATCTCTATAAAGTTAGGTTAGTGTAATCAGTACTTACCTGCAGACAAAATAACAGCAATCACCAGGAACATACACATGGCGGTACTGGCTAACCTTACGTCCGTAAACCGCTCCATGATATCTTTAATTTATCGCTAATGAAAGTCTTCTACTGCATTGCTGCTTCTTTAAATATTGCTGCTCAGTTGACATGTATATGCCATTTTGCGTAACCATATATCTGTTTCGTAGGAATAGTAGGTTAGATCATTAACAAATGTTATTATTACGAAAGCTCTTTTTTTCCGGTTAATTACAAAAAGAAAATCAATTGCTTTGACTTCGACGTGTTTTGGCAATGAAATACGAATGTTCTTATCGTCTATGTCATCATATTAACATCACAGCGTTTCCTGATCACAACTGACAATTAACTTCCATTTGCCCGTGTTGCCATGCTCAGACATGCCGCGAGATAGCATGCATTTATCACGTTATGTGTCATGAAAATAGATAACTGTAAGGCCAGAGTTTTTTGTTTGTTTTTTTATGGGAGAGCCTACCCTAAATTTTGCAAAACTGTAATAAAAATAAAAGTCGAAATTGTGAACTTTATTTTATTTTTTCCTCCTGTTCGATCTGCTACGCCTTTAAAAAAAAAGTTGTGGCTATCCTAAAACTTATTTTCACAATAACGTAAAATCGCAAACTTTATTTTTGGAAAATACTACTGAACACCACAATACCTATTTCGCTCTACTAGACACTGTGTTCATAAACCTTTCTTGAGAATATTAGTCTTGACCAATGTCAGAGAAAAATATGTCTATTATTCTTGCAACTATGAAAGATAAACAATAATTTCAAGTTTATATATTACATTTTGTTTCGATTTGAAGTGTGTTTAATAGCAAATTTGTGATAATTTCTGTAAATACATACTCAAAAATATATTAATTTGACAGTCAACAAACCAATTCTCAAGAGTGGAAGGTATTTTTAAGAACGGTTTGTGAATATGAGATAACATGTAGGCAGTTTTAACATAAAGTGGATGTTGGTTACATTTATATGCAAAACAACTTTTTTTTATCGACTCCTCATTTTACCCATTTTTATTTTTATTTCCTCCTCCTACTGCATTTTTCCAAAATTTCCCGTAAAACTAACTATAACAAAACTCTGGCCTAACCTGCGTAAAGTTTTCTTGTATTGAACAAGCTTTACGCGATTTGAAACAATGTTTAGATTAATGTTCTGAATCAATCCATTGAAGGGCAATCAACAACTGCCCTATTGAAAGATATATATTCAAGTTTGGTGTCCGTTTTTCATGATCTTTAGTTTATTAGTTTACCTAATATACTAATTATTTAGCTCATATTTGAATATGTGTATGCTTATACTTGAGCATACTATTGGTTCAGATTTTTGTTGTTTATTTATTTTAAAAATTAGTTAACACACAGACTCTCAACAAACCTGCATACATAATACATGTTACGTTACCCTGTAGTGGTACTACATTTGATGGGACGGCGCAGTTTGGAATAGTCGTGATTTCTTTCGTCTTTTTGGAGCTTGGTCAATAAAATCTAATACAAGCACATACAGTGTTTTCGATAGTTTGCGAAATGTCGGCCTGTTTTCATGGTTTTCCTTGATAGTTAACGAAATTAACCGACCAAATAACGGCAAAATTACACTACAACAATGTGTATCTAAACTCTATCAAGGCGTTCAGGTCATATAAAAATAATGTATATGTGCCAATTAAAAATATAGGATTTTTCACGACTTCTTAAAATACCCGTGATTGAATATGCTTTAACTGAATTATAAGATAATGACACTTAATTCAAAGCTCCAAGTTTGGAATTTGACCTGGCTAGTTAAAGCCGTTTATATTATGTCTATAGAGTTTTGATTCTCAAAATATATATATATATATGGGGAGAAATATTTGTGAACTACCAAGGACAGACAACCTTCGGACGAACTACGGCAGGGCGCCTAGCTATGACAAGATACACAGAAATCAAACGTATATATTCACTCCTTAAAAAAGGTAGTTGCAACACACGTTGATAAACTGTATCTCTACATCATAACACACTCGTCTGAAGGCACAATTAACATATAGACGCATACATACATACATATATATATATATATATATATACCTCGCCGTCAGTAGGTTTAGAAACGGTGTACATCTATTGTAAAATTTGGCTGTTGTTGGCGGGATAGCTACTTTAAAATAAGAGCCCAACAGTTAAAGAAACACCAAATGCTCTTAACAAATTGAAAGTCAGGAATAATTGTTTTTATTTTTTATAAAATTCACATTTTATTTAATGTTAAATTAACTAAAAGTAAATAAAATAATAAAATAATTCTTGCATAACGTGAGCACGAAACGTGGATTTAACTATAGCCACAAAGAATTTAAACGTTTAATACGACAACTTGGTATCTTTTATCAAACTGTTTTTTAATTCAAAACTCCTATAATCCCTTGAACTTCCAAGTGACGATGAAATGCAATTGTAACTCTGCTTATGCCATCGATCAGGTAATCAGTCTAGCAAAGAGAATAATGTACAGTCATTGCAACTGCACTTGCGATATCTGAACGTATGTGGCATGTTGTATTTGTATGGCCAGACAAACACTTTAAACGCTTTATTTTGTTTGTATTTTAAAAGGCTAGCTTGTGGCATAAGATAACAATGCATTCATGCAACTACTTGTGCCGTTCTTCCTAAATGATGCATTTGCGTAATGGTGCGTTGTACTACACGTGCTGGATAAATGGACTATTCTAACCAATTTATTTCACATTAAAAAAAAAAGTAACAGCTTTGAGAAAGATTGTACAAAACGTTTCGCATATAAAGGGCACACCTGTCATATAAGTATTTGTTTCTGATATTATGTTCACATCAATAGTGTTCAATAACTGGCATGTACTATATGGCTGACATTGCCCATGCCTAAAATATTTATTTGGTTGAAAATTTCACTTGACCATATGCCATCGATTTTGGTGTATTTTTTCGAAGATAGCGGACCGAAAGACCTTAATGAGAAACTTGCGTTCGATATTCGAAGTCTCCGCAAAGGCAACATAATTTTTACAATAGCTCCTACTTGTTTCCCGAATATAGGTAAAAAGAGCGCCGCCTAACGGGGCATTATACGCCCTTTTCCTAAAACGTTTATGTTAAAAGCATTTCCTAGGTGTCAGGTCAATGTAACCCTTACCTTTGACCTTCTAACAAAAAATAACTGATAGGGGATGTTTAACCAAGAGCACTATTTGTATAAAAGTTCAAGACATTTGTGAATAACAGCTGGGAAGATATTTGTCATGTTCAGGTCACAGTGACCGTGACGTCTGACCTACTAAGCATAACATTAAAAAAGGTTGTTGTTTTAACAAGGGTACTATTTCTGTAAAGTTTCAAAATTGTAGCTCTAATAGTTACAAGTTACACTGACGAAAATATCTTAGGATTCAGTCATTCTCAGGTCAATGTGAACTTGATGACCTACTGAACCCAAAAGTAATAGGCTTCCTTCTCTGACCAAGGACAATGCACCTATGAAGTTTAACAAGTGTGGGTATCATATTTCCGGAATTGTCATTTGCAATGTGTATGTCCATATGAAGACACATTGACTTTGACCGTTGACCTACTAAGCCCAAAAGTGATAGGGTTCCTACTCTCACCAAGGGCAATGTATCTACAAAGTTTCATGAGTGTACGTATTATACTCCTAGAGTTATTACTTGGAATCACTGGTGACCTTGACCTTCGATCTAGTGAACCCAAAAAGCAACAGGGTTCCTCCTCCAACCAAACGCAATTTATCTACGAAGTTTCATGATGGTGTCAGTTATTTGGCGGAATGTGTATATCCATATAAGGTCATGGTGACCTTGACATTTGGCATACTGACCCCAAAGACAATAAGGTTCTTTCTCTTGCCAACGTCTATGCACATGCAAAGTTTCATCAGTGAGGTTTTGTGGTTTTGATGTTATCACGCAGAATGCAAATTAACACATAAGGTCATAGTGTGAACCCTAGCGACCTTGACCATTGACCTACTAACTCCAGTGAAATACAATATTTTCTCTCATCAAGGGCAAAGTACCTATGAAGTTTCCTGAGTGTAAGTGTTATGTTTTGAAGTTATCCCACGAAATGCCTATTTCCATATAATGTAACGGTTATGAAATTATCATGTGGATTCCATATAAGGTTTTATATTTCCATATAAGGTCAGTGACCTTTGTCCCTAAAAGAAATATAGTGCCTGCTTTCAACAAGGTTGATGAATCTATGAAATTCCATGAGTGTAGGTGTTACAGTTTTGAAGTTATCATATGAAATTCATACTTCAATGTAATGGTGACCTGGACCTTTGAATTACTGACCCCAAACACATTAGGGTTTCTCCACTCGCCGTGGGCACTGTAAGTATGAAGTTTTAAAAGTTAAGTTAACATGAGAAATTATTTGTTCTATATAAGGTAACAGAGACCTTGACCTTTGACCTACTGACCCCAAAAGAAATAGGGTTCCTCCTTTCACCTGAATGCAATGTACCTATACATTTTTATGAGTGTAGGTCTTACAGCTTTGAAGTTATTACGCCGAATTCGTATTTCAATATCATGTGATTGCGACCTTGACCTTTGATATACTGACCCCAAACACAAGAGGGTTCCTCCTAGGGAATACCTATGAAGTTTTATGAGTGTCAGTGTTACGGTTTTAAAGTTTCTGTGCGGAATATAAGGTCAATATGGTTCTTCCTTTCACCTAGGGCAATGACGTTTTATGAGTGTAGGTGTTATGATTTTGAAGTTATTGTGCGGAATGCATATTTCCATATAAGGTCACTGTGACCTTGACCTGTAAATTACTGGCCCAAAAACAATAGGGTTCCCTCCTCACACCTAGGGCAATGTACCTATGAAGTTTTATGAGTTTAGTTGTTACGATTTTAAAGTTATTGTGCGAAATGCATATTTCCATAAAAGGTCACTGTGACCTTGACCTTTGACCTACAGGCCCAAACTTTGATAGGGTTCTTCCTTTCACCTAGGGCAATGTACCTATGAATGAGTGTAGATGTTATGATTTTGATGTCATTGTTCGGAATGCATATTTACATATAAGGTGACTGTGACCTTGACCTTTGTCATACTGCCCCCAAAAACAATAGTGTTCATCCTCATACCTAGGGCAATGTACCTAAGAAGGTTTTTGAGTGTAAGTGTTATGGTTTTGAAGGTTCTGTGTGGAATGCATATTTCCATATAAGGTCACTGTGGCCTTGACCTTTGACCTACTGGCCCAAAAACAATAGGTTTCCTCCTCTCACCTAGCCAATGTACCTAAGAAGTTTTATGAGTGTAGGTGTTATGGTTTTGCAGGTACTGTGCGGAATGCATATATCCATATAAATTTCATGTCCTTGACCTTTGGCCTACTGGCCCCAAAAAACAACAGGATTCCTCCTCTCACCTAGGGAAATATAATTATGTAGTTTCATGCGTGTAGGTGTTATTGTTTTGAAGTTATTGTGCAGAATGCATATTTCCATATACGGCGACTGTGACCTTGACCTTTGACTTACTGTCCCCAAAAACAACAGTGTTCTTCCTCATACCTAGGGCAATGTACCTAAGAAGTGTTTTGAGTGTAGGTGTTATAGTTTTGAAGGTACTGTGTGGAATGCATATTTCCATTTAAGGTCACTGTGACCTTGACCTTTGACCTACTGGCCCCAAAAACAATAGGTTTCCTCCTCTCACCTAGGAAAATGTAATTATGAAGTTTCATAAGTGTAGATGTTATGGTTTTGAAGTTATTTTCCGGAATGCACATTTCCATATAAGGTCACTGTGACCTTGACCTTTGACTTACTGGCACAAAAAACAATAGAGTTTCTCCTCACACCTAGGCCAATATACCTAAGAAGTTTTATGAGTGTAGGTGTTATGGTTTTGAAGGTACTGTGCGGAATGCATATATCCATATAAGGTCTCATGTCCTTGACCTTTGGCCTACTGGCCCAAAAAAAAAACAGGATTCCTCCTCACCTAGGGAAATATAATTATGTAGTTATGAGTGTAGGTGTTATTGTTTTGAAGTTATTGTGCAGAATGCATATTTCCATATAAGGTCACCATGACATTGACCTTTGGCATACTTGCCCCAAAAACAAGAGGGTTTCTCCTCTCACCTAGGGCAATGCACCTATGAAGTTTGATGAGTGTAGGTTTTAGAGTGTTTAAGTTATTACGCGGAATTCATATTTCCATATCAGGCGATTGCGACCTTGACCTTTGATCTACTGATCCCAAACACAACAGAGTTCCTCCTCTCACCTAATGCAATGTAGCTAATTCAAAGTTTATGAATGTAGGTGTTATTGTTTTGAAGGTACTGTGTGGAATGCATATTTCCATATAAGGTCACCGTGACCTTGACCTTTGACCTAGTGGCCCAAAAACAACAGGGTTCCTCCTCTCACCTAGAAAAAAGTAATTATGAAGTTCATGAGTGTAGGTGTTATGGTTTTGAAGTTATTGTGCGGAATGCACATTTCCATGTAAGATCACCATGACCGTGACCATTGACCTATTGGTCCCAAATAGGGTTGTTCCTCTAACCTAGGACAATGTACCTGTGAAGTTTAATGAGTGTAGGAGTTAGTTTTGAAGTTATCGCTCAGAATGCGTTTTTCTATACAAGGTCACGGTGACCTCGACCTTTGACCTACTGACGCCAAAAACAACAGGGATCTTCCTCTCACCTATGGCAATGAAACTATGAAGTTTCATGAGTGTATGTTTTATGGTTTCGAAGTTATCACCCGGAATGCGTCTTTCTATATAAGGTCATGGCGACCTAGACCTTTGACCCTAAAAACAATAGGGATCCTCCTCTCACTTGGGTAATCCTCTCACTTTGGACATTTTTATCTTCGAAGTTTCAAGAGTGTAGGAGTTATAGTTTCGAAGTTATTGTCCGGAATGTGTTTATATATATAAGGTCAAGGTGACCTTGACCTTTGACCTACTGACCCCAAAAAACTATAGCCATCCTCCTCTCACCTAGGATAATGTACCTATGAATTTTCATAAGTGTAGGTGTTATGGTTTCGAAGTTATCATCCGGAATGCGTTAGTCTAAATAAGGTCACGGTTACCTTGACCTTTGACCTAGTGGCCCAAAAACAACAGGGTTCCTCCTCTCACCTAGAAAAAAGTAATTATGAAGTTCATGAGTGTAGGTGTTATGGTTTTGAAGTTATTGTGCGGAATGCACATTTCCATGTAAGATCACCATGACCGTGACCATTGACCTATTGGTCCCAAATAGGGTTGTTCCTCTCACCTAGGACAATGTACCTGTGAAGTTTCATGAGTGTAGGAGTTAGTTTTGAAGTTATCGCTCAGAATGCGTTTTTCTATACAAGGTCACGGTGACATCGACCTTTGACCTACTGACGCCAAAAACAACAGGGATCTTCCTCTCACCTATGGCAATGTAACTATGAAGTTTCATGAGTGTATGTTTTATGGTTTCGAAGTTATCACCCGGAATGCGTCTTTCTATATAAGGTCATGGCGACCTAGACCTTTGACCCTAATAACAATAGGGATCCTCCTCTCACTTGGGTAATCCTCTCACTTTGGACATTTTTATCTTCGAAGTTTCAAGAGTGTAGGAGTTATAGTTTCGAAGTTATTGTCCGGAATGTGTTTATATATATAAGGTCAAGGTGACCTTGACCTACTGACCCCAAAAAACTATAGCCATCCTCCTCTCACCTAGGATAATGTACCTATGAATTTTCATAAGTGTAGGTGTTATGGTTTCGAAGTTATCATCCGGAATGCGTTAGTCTATATAAGGTCACGGTTACCTTGACCTTTGACCTACTGACCCGAAAAACAACAAAATTTCTCCTCTCACCTAGGGCAATGTACCCAATGAAATTTCATGAGTGTAGGTGTAATGGTTTCGGAGTTATCGTCTGGAATACGCAATTGTTCACAGATGGACAGGCGGACATACGGACAACCTATACCATAATACGTCCCGTTTTCCAAACGGGCGTATAAAAAGCAATACTGTTCCGTAACGAGCTCATACAAGCCAATAATCGACGTCATCAGCAGGTGCACGAGATGATCATCCGTAACGAAAATTTGTCTCCACTCGGTAAGTAAACACACGCATTTCAGCTCTAGTTTTCAGTCCATAAAGATATAATTGTGCCTAAAGTATCGCAATCAATGGTAAAATGACTCGGTTAATATTCATTTCTGCTAATACTTAGCGAATTGAGAGCAGAATCAAAGAAAGTTGAAAATGAAAAAACTCCGCTGAGAATCATCTCGCTAAAATAACTTTCTTTGATTCTGCTCTCAATTCGCTAAGTATTAGCAGAAGTGAATATTAACCGAGTCTTTTTTTTATTGTGATACTTTAGGCAAATTATATCTTTATGGACTGAGAATTAGAGCTGAAATGCGTGTGTTTACTTACCGAGTCGAGACAAATCTTCGTTACGGATGATCTTCTCGTGCACCTGCTGATGACGTCGATTACTGGGCTTGTCATAATTGTGTTTTTTGTTTCGGCCCGTTGTCCATGCGATGGCAGTTGTTACCAACCTATGGATAGTTCAGCTGTTTCAATTGAAAAACTAGAAGGCAAACCGTCAAATGGTCGGGATGTCAGTGGAAAACGTAAGTATGCATACGTTTCAAAGAGTCTTAGAATTTCAGTCATCCAAAACGGTAACTCGAGTTGAATTAGTGTTTTACGGCGGACCAACACACAAATGTTATAAGGCGCCAGCAGGACTGAACACTCCAGACTCACTGTCCATTTTTACATCCAGATAATAAACATGCAGAATGGTCCTAGAACCTTCTCACCAGAGCTGCTACAAATTATATTGTAAACACATTTTTCGCTGGAGCCACGATTATGGCTTTCTGCCACCACTCACATGAAACAAGACAGGGACGATGATGAAGACCTTTAATGAACATGGCAAAAATGCCAAAATGAACATGACTTAGGAGTGATTTTACCCCTCAGCTCCAGGATAAACAGTGGTGCTATTCTTGCCCGGGAACTAGAAGGGGCCCCAAACAGTAACAGTTTCCATGGAAAGATATAACAAAGGCAATGTAAATAATGATAGCCTACATAATTACAACGACTTAAAAGTCCTTGCTAAAACAAAATTCCGGATACACATAAAACTTGGACAAACGTTTCATTGGGTGGAGATCCCTTTCAGATGTATTCCTCCACAATATATATATATTTAAGCTGACCTGCATACTACCAACAACAGACACAAACATCACTTTCAAACCCCGGTTATACAAGTAGAACGTCTTCATGCCCACTCATCATTCTTTTTTTCTGTTGTTCTGATTACGTTTTAAAATTGTCTTCCTCAAAAGCGATATCAAACTACTAGTACTGGGGTATCATTTTAAAATGTTTACACGTAACTTTAAGTATCATGTTTACAAACGATAAATAACTGTTTATAGATTTTGTATTGAAATAGCATGTACACATGTTGTATCATGTTTAATCAAAACAGATTCTTATGTTTAATCAGTCAAGCGCGTAGCTGCCTATACGCGAGTACGCGGCTGAATCCACATGATTCTGACAAAAGCACCTCAGAACGCCCAGAATGCACCAGATTGCACCATTGTTTTCAAAATGTTCCGGGGGGCATGCCCCCGGACCCCCCTAGCACAATTATGAATCCACATGAATACAGGGCTAGCTACGCCCCTGTCAGTGTATATTGACACACCACTTATCGCCATTCCATGTTGTTCTATTGCTCTTCACAGTGTTTTAATCAAGACTGCCACGCACTATCTTTCTCAAAATGGAAATGAAGCATTTTAAAACAGCAAATCTGATTGAGGATTATAAAATGTCAGTATACAAGTCCTTAAAATTATGTAGTGTCCTTCAGGTCTCATAACACTATAGCTATTATCTCCCTTGAATACTCGTGCACATGAAGGAGGTAAATAACAACAAGAGACCCAAGAGGGCCTGTAGACGATCTACTGGCTCAAGATAAAGTTTATGTATAAGGGGCCATAAGTCTTTCAAAAATCATACAACCGGAACATGGTGATGACATATGCAAATAGGCTTGGTACTGATCATCCCTGCAAATCCAGCCAGAGGTTCAGGAGAACTAGTCTAGACAAAGTTAGTGTATTAAAACCTATAAGGGCTCATAACTCTGCCAAAATTCATTCAACCAGAACATGGCAATGACAGGTGCAACTAGGCTTAGTACTGATCATCCCTGCCAAGATTCGCTGAAATCTGGCAAAGAGTTCAGAAGAGACTAATCTGGACAAAGTTTGTGTATTAAAACATTTAAAGGGCCATAACTCTGCCAAAAATCATTCAACCGAAATATGGCAATGATATGCAAACTAGGCTTGATACTAATCATCCTTGTCAAGTTTCGTCTATATCCAGCCAGGAGATCAGGAGAACTAGCCCGGAAAAAAATTGTGGTATCAAAATCCTTTAAAAGAGCCATAACTCTGCCAAATATCTGTAAACCGGAACGCGACGACGACATGCACAACTAGGCTTGGTGCTGATCATCACTGCAAAGTTTCATTGCAATCTGGCGAGGGGTTCAGGAGAATTAGCTCAGACAAAGTTTGTGTATTAAAACCTTTAAAGGGCCATAATTCTGCCAAAAATCATTCAACCGGAATACGGCAAAGATTTGCATAACTAGACATGGAATTGATCATCCCTAAAAGGTTTCGTTTACATTCGGCCAGGGGTTCAGGAGAACTAGTCAGAACAAAGTTTGTGTATTAAAACCCTTAAAGGGCCACAACTCCACCGAAAATTATTCAACCGGAGCACGGCGATGATTTGCACAACTAGACATGGAATTGATCATCCCTAAAAAGTTTTGATTCATCCGGGCAGGGGTTCAGGAGAACTAGTCAAAACAAAGTTTGAGTATTAAAACCTTTAAAGGGCTCCAACTCCGCCAAAATCATTCAACTGGAACACGGTGACTATGTACAACTAGGCTTCGTACTGATCATTCCTGCAAAGTTTCAATGAAATCCAGCCAAATGAAGGCCCTTTCGTCTTAATGAGGCCAAGATATAGCATATTTCAGAAAATCAAGGGCCATGACTCCGATGTAAATGGTCCAATCTGGAAGGTTTTCAAAATTGTCCGAGCTTTCATTGATATTAACAATCTGGTAAAGTTTCGTAAGATCGGATGAAAGATGAAGGCCCTATCGTCTTAACGAGGCAAAATATAGGATTTTTAACTAAATCAAGAGCCATAACTCCACTGTTACTGGTCCGATCTAGCTGGTTTTCGAACTTGTCCGAGCTGTCATTGATATTAACAATCTGGTAAAGTTTCATAAAGACTGCATGAAAAATAAAGGCCCTATCATCTTAACGAGGCAATATACAGCATTTTTAACTAAATCAAGGGCCATAACTCCGTTGTTACTGGTCCGATCTGGCTGGTTTTCGAACTTGACTGAGCTGTCATTGATATAAACAAGCAGGGATAAGTCTCGTAAAGATTTGATGAAAGATAAAAGCCCTATCGAATTAACGAGGCAAAAAATAGCATTTTTAATTAAATCAAGGGCCATAACTCCACTGTTACTGGTCCGATCTGTCTGGTTTTCGAATTGTCCGAGCTTTAATTGATATTAACAATCTGGTAAAGTTTCAAAATGATCGCACGAAAAATGAAGGCCCTATCATCTTAACGAGGCAAAATAAAGCATTTTTAACTAAATCAAGGGCCATATCTCCGCTGTTTCTGGTCCGATCTGGCTGGTCTTCGAGTCCGAGCTTTCATTTATATAAACAATCTGGTAAAGTTTGGTAAAGGTCAGATGAAAGATGAAGGCCCTATCGTCTTAACGAGGCAAAATATAGCATTTTTAACTATATCAAGGGCAATAACTCCGCTGTTAATGGTCCGATCTAGCTGGTTTTCAAACTTATCTGAGCTTTCACTGATATTAATAATCTGTGCAAGTTTGGTAAAGATCAAATAATAAATAAAGGTGCTAGAGTGTTCACAAGGCTTAATATAGCATTTTCAGGAAAAACAAGGGCCACAACTCCGGTGAAATTATTCCGATCTGGCCGGTTTTCGAACTTGTTTGAGCTTTCATTGATATAAAGACACTAGCAAAGTTTCGTAAAGATCCGATTAATATTGAAGGCCCTAGAGTGTTCACAAGGCAGAAAATATAATTTTTCAGAAAAAAAACTAGGGCCATAACTCCGGTGTTACTGATCCGATTTAGCTGATTTTCGAAATTTGTTGAGCTTTCATTGATATTAACAATATGTGCAAGTTTAGTAAAGATCAAATAATAAATGAAGGTGCTAGAGTGTTCACAAGGCAGAAAATGGCATTTTTCAGAAAAAACAAGGGCCATAACTCTAGTGTTACTAATCCGTTTTAGCTGGTTTTCAAACTTGTTTGAACTTTTATTGATATTAACAATCTGTGCAAATTTGATAAAGATCAAATAATAAATGAATGTGCTAGAGTGTTCACATGGCAGAAAATGGCATTTTTCAGAAAAAACAAGGGCCATAGCTCTGGTGTTACCGACCCAATTTAGCTGATTTTCGAACTTTTCCAAGCTATTATTGGTAATAACAATCTTTGCAAGTTTGGTAACGATCAAATAATAAATAAAGGTGCTAGAGCGTTCACACGGCAGAAAATAGCAATTTTCAGAAAAAAAACAAGGGCCATAGCTCCGGTGTTACTGATATGATTGGCTGGTTTTCGAACTTGTCCGAGCTTCCATTGATCTTAACAATCTATACAAGTTTGGTAAAGATCAAATAATAAACGAAGGTGCTAGAGTGTTCACAAGGCTTAATAAGGCATTTTTCAGCAAAACAAGGGCCATAACTCCGGTGAAATTAATCCGATCTGGCCCGTTTTCAAACTTGTCTGAGCTTTCACTGATATAAAGACACTAGCAAAGTTGCGTAAAGATCCGATTAATATTGAAGGCCCTAGAGTGTTCACAAGGCAGAAAATATAATTTTTCAGAAAAAATAAGGGCATAACTCCGGTGTTACTGATCCGATTTAGCTGGTTTTCGAACTTATTTGAGCTTTCATTGATATTAACAATCTGTGCAAGTTTGGTAAAGATATAATAATAAATGAAGGTGCTAGATGTTCAAAAGGCAGAAAATGACATTTTTCAGAAAAAACAAGGGCCATAACTCTGATGTTACTGACCCAATTTAGCTGGTTTTCGAACTTTTCCAAGCTATTATTGGTATTAACAATCTTTGCAAGTTTGGTAACGATCAAATAATAAATGAAGGTGCTGGAGCGTTCACAAGGCAGAAAATAGCAATTTTCAGAACAAACAAGGGCCATAACTCCGGTGTTACTGATCCGATTTGGCTGGTTTTCAAACTTGTCCGAGCTTCCATTGATCTTACCAATCTGTGCAAGTTTGGTAAAGATCAAATAATAAATGAAGGTGCTAGAGTGTTCACAAGGCTTAATATGGCATTTTTCAGCAAAACAAGGGCCATAACTCCGGTGAAATTAATCCGATCTGGCCGATTTTCGAACTTGTCTGAGCTTTCACTAATATAAAGACACTAGCAAAGTTTCGTAAAAACCCGATTAATATTGAAGGCCCTAGAGTGTTCTCAAGGCAGAACATAGATTTTTTCAGAAAAAACAAGGGCCATAACTCCGGTGTTACTGATCCGATTTAGCTGATTTTCGAACTTGTTTGAGCTTTCATTGATATTAACAATATGTGCAAGTTAAAGATCAAATAATAAATGAAGGTGCTAGAGTGTTCACAAGGCAGAAAATGGAATTTTTCAGAAAAAACAAGGGCCATTACTCTGTTGTTACTGCGATCCCTCAGGGGCCTAGGAATCTTTATGTGAGGAAGGTATCCAGCTGGCTTGCGGAACGTCGTTGGTTCTACCCATGTGCCTGCCCGTGCACGAAAATTACCCGGAGGGGCACCTGAGGTCTTCCTCCACCAATGGAAGCTGGAAAGTTGCCATATGACCTTAGCTGTTGGTGCGACTATAAAATCCAATTCAATTCAATTCAATTCTGGTGTTACTGACCCAATTTAGTTGATTTTCGAACTTTTCCAATCTATTATTATTGGTATTAACAATCTTTGCAAGTTTGGTAATGATCAAATAATAATGAAGGTGCTAGAGCGTTCACAAGGCAGAAAATAGCAATTTTCAGAAAGACTCCGGTGTTACTGATCCGATTTGGCTGGTTTTCGAACTTGTCCGAGCTTTCATTGATATTAACAATCTGTGCAAGTTGGTAAAGATCAAATAATAAATGAAGGTGCTAGAGTGTTCACAAGGCTTAATATTTCAGCAAAACAAGGGCCATAACTCCGGTGAAATTAATCCGATCTGGCTGGTTTTCGAACTTGTCCGAGCTTTTCTTTGATATAAGACACTGACAAAGTTTTCGTAAGATCTGATTAATAATGAAGGCCCTAGAGTGTCCACAAGGCAAAAGTTAACGGACGAAACGACGGACGACGGACGACGGACAACTCGCCATCCATAAGGCCAGCAGAGCTAAAAAAACTAGTCCGCTTTTCTACAATTTACAGGATACATTAATTTATCTTTACCAGGTTCTAAATCTACAGCGTTTTAGGAAGAGATCACAGAAAAATTCATTCCAATTCTGCCTCATTTTACACGTCAAGGGTATAAATCACCACGGGGTTGTATTTTTGTCAAAATGTTGATAGGTGACATTTAAAAAAGTTCAATATAGTAAATATTTGTTAATTGTGTTTTAAATTGCAGATATTGGATCAATGAAGAATTTAAGCATAAATACATGTTATACACTTTTGTTTATCTCTACGCCAAGAACAAAACATTACAATGGAACCCTATGGAAAATTAATTGTGGTGTGAGACTGTTTAAGGCTTTTATTCTCGGAGACATCTTACATTCAGATTTGTCTTTATTACTAGGTATCTAGGTATGTTAAAATGGCTTAGTCTATTTAAATTTAGCCAAAACATATTAAAACTGTGACACTAATTCAAACCTTCACAACCTGCTTCATGATCTGATACTACTTCATACTTAATAACGTTTTCCTACTGAACTTGATGAGTTCTGTGTCGCTTTCCGGGACCATTGCAGGATGAGTGTGTGTGAGTGCGCTTTTAACGATCTTTCAGTCATATCAGACGGTGCCTTTTTGTAGCTGTGAGCTCTACGTTCAGTTTTATAGTGCTGCTAAGTCGTAGACACAGGACATGATACCAGATGCTTGGCTTGGAGGGTGAAGGTCGCATCCACATTTCCTATGTATGAACGAAGATACAACTCGATAAGCAAAGTGTGAAAGGTCTAGCGCATAGTTCATAAGAAAATGACCTCAACGCAAAAGTTAAATGAAAAATTATTAAGTTATCTTCCCTTTGCTTGGAGGGTCAAGTTCACATCGACATTTGCTTTAACATGTTGTGATGTACCACCCAAGCTACAACAATAATCAAAGTTTAAGATGTAGTGCATACAGTTTGTGAGAAAGTGACCTAAACGCAAACTTTTAATGTAAAAAAGTATTAAGTTAGCTGCACTTTGCTTGGAGTGTGAAGGTCACAACCGCATTTCCTTTGTCACGTTGCAATGTACTATCCAAGATTCAAATATAAGCAAAATGTGAAAGGTTTGGTGCATACAGTTTGTGAGTAAGTGCCTAAAAAGGAATTACACGCCCATTTCCTTCAAGTTATTATATTAGTTTTGGTTAAACCTATTTAGTTTAAAACGACTGTGAAAAACATCACTCTCTGTGGTATTTCCTAGGTGTGAGGTCAATATGACTTCGACCTTCTAACAAAAAATGCCTCATGTTAAATGGGCTTGGTGACCTTGTCCTTTAACCATCTGGCCCCAAAACAATAATGTTCTTCCTTTCAACAAGGGCAATGTGCTTGTGAAGTTTAATGAGTGCGAATGTTATGAAGTCATTCAGCAAAATGTGAATTTTCATAGAAGATCATGGTGACCTTGACCTTTGACCTACTGGATAAAAAACAACAGGTTCCTCGTCTCACATATGGCAATGTACCTATAAAGTTGCATGAGTGTGGATGTTATGGTTTCAAAGTTATCATCCAGATTGATTATTTTCATATAAGTTCATGAACATTTTTACCTTTGACCTACTGACCCCCCAAAAACAATGTTCCTCCTCTCACTAAGTGCAATATACCTATAAAGTTTCATGAGTTTGGGTGTTATCGTTTGGAAGTCATTGCGCAGTATGCATATTTCCATACTAGATGAATGTTCCGTGGAAGACGTGTGTCGCCTGTGAGCGCTTTGTCCGTATAACAAGTTTCTTTTGGACCCAGATAAATGAACTTGACAAATTGGCCTGAGTAGGTTTTCCTAAAGGAAAAATGAGTATTTAACCCATATAATAACCTTCAGCGTGAACTTGACTTTTATGATTTAGTATGGCCATGTCGATGTTGTCAGGACAAGTATATGTGGCGGTTTTAAAAGCAATAACAACCTTTTCTATAAACAACATTTCCCCACCTACCTTCGTTTTACAGTGCATAATTAGATGCATCATCCGGGTTACTGAATTGGAAAATATATGTCACTGGTTCTCAGCTTACCTTAATTAACGTATGTTTAAACCGGTACCCATGTTATAAAAGTTTGTCGGGTTCCAGATTATAATATTATTTAATACATAGAGGTTAGTAAAACCATCTCAACCCGTCACACGAACTTCCAGTATAAATACCCGTCATCTTATGAAATTGGGAAGAACTGTTTAATTATCCCGACAGGACACTTCGCCATTAATAAGGTATATAGTACATGATTACTTTCAATCGTTCTATAGTTAATGCAACTATACAGATAGTTAGTATACGTACCAGAAGCCTCTTGCGTTGTAAAAGACTGTCCGCTCATCAAGCACACGCGTCATCTGCTATAGAACACTTACCTGTAGCAAATACCTCAGTATACTGTCATAGTATAACACGGCTCATTTGTTGGCGTCATTTGCTCGCTGAACGGTACTTGCGTATTGGCTCTTTTGTCAATTGGCTCTTTTGTCAATACAGCGTTCAGTTGACAATCGCTCGTTGAACAGCTCGTTTGTTCAGCTCATTTGTATTATACATTGCGGCTCTTTTGTTAAAGGCTCATTTGTCATAATACCTTCCCGTGTGCTTGTAGCTCACTTGCTACTAGTAGTATAGCTCGTTGCTATTAGTACTATAACATACAGATACGTATGTGATTGCTCATTCTCTCTCATAGACACATATCTTTGAACAGGTTAAACATCACCAAAAGCACGTCAAGTTTAGTTTACAGAACGTTAGGCACTGTCCCCGTTCGCACCCTTCGTACTTGTGCAAACTGCAAATGCTCATTTGAATACATTGCTCGATCTCCAGCAAGTTATCTGGAGCTTACCCATAAATAATCATTGTGTATATATTGTTTTGTGTTGATTCACTTTGGGAGTTATTAATCAATCAACCAATCATTTGTGTTTTGGAGCCGTTCTATGCTCTGTCTGTAATTGAGAACAATTATAATACTCCTAATCATCGACGCACGTTACAAATTGGTGGCAGCGGTGGGATATTCGAGCAATATTTATTTTTCATTTGAGCATAGCAAGCGTTAGACAAGTTGTACATTATGGATACAGATATGGATGAAATAAATCGTTCGTTAAGGGACATAGAGTTGAAGATAGAGCAGGGAAATAGGAGACTGGCTTTTTCAACACCACTTCCGGAAAAAGATACAGAAGAGAAGATATCTATGTATCGGGATAAAAGACGACAATTATCTCAGACTCCTAGCTCCTGCAAAGAGTCAAAGGGCGAATATGAAGAAGATAGAATAGACAAAAATGTCACTATTAGAAAGAATAAAAATGAGCAGTCTCAAAAATCGCAAAAGAGTACTACGACAGCGAACACTGGTGCTAAAGTCAAACCTGCAACATATGATGGCACAGTGTCATGGAGAGATTATAGGGCGCATTTTGATGCATGCGCAGAGTTAAACGGTTGGTCTGATAAAAGCAAAGGATTATATCTTGCAGTCTCACTTAGAGGGCAAGCCCAGGGTGTATTTGGGAACCTTGCTGAAAATTCCAATGACTACAAAGAGCTAGTCAACGCGTTGGAAGAGCGATTTGCTCCCCCCAACCAAACCGAATTGTATAGAGTACAATTACGGGAACGACGTCAAAAGGCAACTGAGACACTCTCTGAGTTAGCACAAGGCATACGCCGACTTACTAACTTGGCTTATCATACGGCACCAACGGACGTCCGCGAGACATTAGCCAAAGAGCAATTTGTTGACTCCTTGGTAAACTCGGACATGAGAATACGAATTAAACAAGCACGTCCAACAAGCCTCAATGACGCAGTTCGACATGCTGTCGAGCTCGAAGCTTACTTGAAGGCTGAACAAAGATCTAAGACGTTTCTTAACGCTTTACCGTCAGATACGTTTCTTAATGCTGTGCAGCCAGAAACCAAAGCAATTGACAAGAGTATGAAAAATGAAAGTTCTGAAATATTAAGTAAACTCGAGAGCCTACAACAGGTAGTAACTGGGTTGCAGAAAGAGGTGAAATCCATGAAAGATAGTCGAAAATTCAAACCACCTCCTTTTGAGCAACAGGGTGTAAGTAATCAACGCTCGAATGTCATTTGTCGTTATTGTAAGAAGACAGGGCACGAAATTTCAGAATGCCGTGCTAGGAAAAGACAAAATGAGCGACTGAAATCTAACAACGACCCACCTAAAGGAAAAGAAAATAAACCAGAGTCTAACATGAAAATTGGTGACTCGGGAATATTTGTTAAAGGGTGCATTGGATCAAAAGAAATAGAGTTTTTAGTGGACACTGGTGCCACAGTAACTATTCTGTCACGGGAAACATTTAATTCCATACATGACAGTGAGTTAGGAAATAGCACATTGACAAGTGTAAACAGAAAGATTTTATGTGCAAACGAGAACGAAATGGAAATACTAGGGAAAATAGATGCAGACATCAAGATAGGAGAGTCTTCTTATAGTCATTCTATACTTGTAGCTAAAATCGCAGTAGACGCTGTATTAGGTCTTGATTTTATGCTAGCTCATAAATGTAAAATTGACCCTGTTATGGGCAATATCACATTGGGTTCTCAGACCATCCCACTGATCACTAAGGGTTATTATGGGTGCTTCCGAATAGCCGTCGAAAATACGGTAAACATTCCCCCACGTTCTGAAATTATCATTTCAGGAAAAGTTTGCACTCAGAATGACAAATGTCTTAATGAAGGGATCAGCTTAATAGAACCACTAGAGGGGTTTGTAAAAAGTGAAAGAGGTCTAGTAGCCAAAACACTTGTGCAGAATCAACAAACGGTTCCTCTAAGATTAATGAATGTATCGGGGGAAGTGAAAACAATTCATGCTGGCACTATAGTCGCCCAAATGAGCTCGGTAAAAGAAGTCGTCCCTACGATCACGGATGCTAACCCAAGCTCGCTTTCGGAACCTTTAAATGACTTACTACTAAGGTCATGTGCAAATCTTAACAATGCACAAAAGAAAGCCGTTGAAGATTTGTTGAGGCGAAATAGTAACATGTTTGCAAACAATGACCATGATTTAGGGAAAACAGACATTATTAAGCATAGTATAAACACTCAGGATAGTTTACCAACTAAATCAGGACTTCGAAGAGTCCCTGTTCATTTACAACAAGAAATAGACAAAAACCTCGACAGTATGCTAGATAAGAAAGTAATTGAGCCATCCGTTAGTCCATGGGCATCAGGAGTTGTTTTAGTCAAGAAAAAGGATGGAAGCACTAGATTCTGTGTCGACTACCGAAGGTTAAACTCTGTCACTGTTAAGGATGCATACCCCTTACCCAGGATAGACGAATCCCTTGACCACTTAACTGGAAAACAATGGTTCTCCACGTTAGATTTATGCTCAGGATATTGGCAGCTTGAAGTAGATCCCAAAGATAGACCCAAAACAGCATTCATAACTAAGAAAGGTCTATTTCAATTCCGAGTAATGCCATTTGGCTTGTGCAACGCGCCGGCTACATTTGAGCGACTGATGGAAGCCGTGCTCAGTGGTCTCCAATGGGAAATATGTCTAATATACCTAGACGACATAATAGTGATAGCACAGTCATTTGAAGAAATGATCGAAAACTTAAAGAAAGTATTATCAAGGCTCAGTTCAGCTGGATTAAAACTTAAACCCAAGAAGTGTCACCTCTTTGCCAAATCAGTTGAGTTTCTTGGACATATTATCTCTGAGGACGGAGTGTCAACCGACCCGTCGAAGATACAGGCTATCAAGGATTGGTGTGAGCCTACATCAGTAACAGAAGTACGCTCGTTCCTCGGTTTATGCAGTTACTACCGCCGCTTCATTAAGGGCTTCGCAACAACTGCAAAACCATTGCACAAACTCACTGAAAAGAACAGCACATTTGTTTGGACAAAAGAATGTCAGGAAGCATTCGACACATTAAAAGCGAATTTAACGCAGGCTCCAATCTTAGCGTTTCCCGATTTTTCAAAGGAGTTCATACTTGATACCGATGCAAGTAACCAAGCCATTGGCGCAGTCTTATCTCAGAAATATGAAGAAGGAGAAAGAGTGATTGCATACGCAAGCAGAACGCTCACAAAGGCTGAAAGAAAGTACTGTGTGACCAGGAAAGAACTCCTTGCTGTAGTTCATTTCACTAAGTATTACCGTCACTACTTATACGGTAAACACTTCCTTGTTCGCACAGATCATGGCTCGCTCAGATGGCTTATAAACTTTAAAAATCCAGAAGGCCAGCTGGCACGCTGGATAGAAATACTGAACATGTATGATCTAACAATTGAACATAGACCAGGAGCCCAGCATCGCAACGCCGATGCTCTCAGCAGACACAAATGTCGCCAATGTTCACCAGAGGACAAACCTAACAGTGGTATAGTGCATGAACTAGATACAATATGTGTGTCTCAGGAAGACAACGTCTTTTCGTTGAAAGAGTTACAGAACAACGATAAAGAGATCACGTTAGTTCAAAGTTGGTTGGACGATAAGAAAGTCCCTAGTTCTCAAACACTTAGTGCTGCTGGACCAATGACCAAATCACTATGGTCACAACGACAAGTGCTTGAAGTTCGCGATGGTATGTTGTTTCGTAAATGGTTAGGTTTGGACACCACAGAGCTTCAGGCAATAGTTCCGTTATCAGAAAGAAGACACATACTAGAATACTGTCATGATCATCCTTCTTCGGGTCACTTAGGAATACGAAAAACTTTGAGTAAAGTGAGACAGTCATTCTATTGGCCAGGTTTGCAAAGAGATGTAAAACATTACATCGCTGGTTGCGATATTTGCGCAAAAGGCAAGGGTCCAGTTCAGAAACAGAAGGCACCAATGCAGATAACTGGGGCAGGATATCCAATGGAGAGGATTGCCACTGATATCGTTGGAGAGTTACCTATGACCGAGCGTGGAAACCGATATATAGTAGTAATAGCTGACTACTTTACCAAATGGGTTGAAGCATTCCCAATGCCAAACATGGAAGCAAAAACAGTCAGTGAAATACTGGTCAAAGAAGTTATAACTAGATTCGGTACTCCAAGTTATATACATTCCGATCAAGGCAGGCAATACGAGAGTCGTTTATTCTCAGAAATGTGCCAATTGCTTCATATCAAGAAGACAAGAACAACGCCATACCATCCACAATCAGATGGTATGGTGGAACGATTTAACAGGACTTTAGCTAAAATGCTGAAATCATTTGTTAATGAGCATCATACCGATTGGGACGAGCATATCCCATATGTACTCATGGCCTATCGATCAGTAGAACATGAAACAACTGGCTGTAGTCCGAACTATTGCATGCTGGGGAGAGAAGTCGCTACACCTGTTGATATTGCATATGAAATGCCGGCAAGCATCAAGACCACTCCAACACACACGTGGGTCTGGGAATTAAAAGAAAGATTAGAAACAGCACACACCTTTGTTAGAGCAAATATCGAAGGATCAATGCTTCGGCAAAAATCATACCATGATAGAAAACTCAGTTGGCAAAAATTTAAACCTGGTGATGAAGTATATGTACACTTCCCTAGAACAATACCTGGCCATTCCCCAAAGTTTACGAACTATTGGCGAGGGCCATACCTTGTTAAAGAGAAGCTGACCGATGTCACGTACAAGGTACAGTGTGGGTATAGGGAAACTACCCAAGTCATACACGTGGACCGCATGCGTCTGAGAAAAGACCAAACCTTAGCACATGAGCATGAAATTGATCATGTGGTGGATCCACCTCATGTTGAAGCTCCCGACAACACTGAAATAAGTAATGCCGATTACTTCGTTGAAGAGTCTGAAAATGAGTCTGGCACACAAGAGGCTTCTGGTGAGACAAAACGAATCAGGAAACCTCCTACTTGGTTAAGGGACTATGTGCCCGTTATATCAGTATAACCAATTATGTTTAAAAAAACAAACTCAGATTCCTGTACATGTTAGGCTGATTCGATTTATTTATTCTTACATCAACCATAACTAGTGAGTTATTTTCTTTTTATTCTCGTTTCAGTCGTCTGAAAGTCCGGCTATGCCGAAAATAAAGCACTCCCCAAGGAAGGTGGGTCTGAGATGTCCTATGTGCATCTATGTAGCCAGAAACGAAGACGACCTGAAGACGCATCTGCTACTATGTGGACTTAGAACAATGAAAAGTATGTCCTATTGTAAACAGTGTCCCTACTCCACGGGGAAAGTGTCCAACCTCAGAAGACATGAGAAACAGAAGCATAATGCGCCGATCCAAGATCCAGCTCAAAGCTCAGATCCCAAACCGTCATCTTCTGATTCTGCTGATAAAGCAACGCCTTCTCGACAAGTAGAAGATTGGGAACGAGAAGACCCTGGGGATCTCATTGGAGGACACACCGAGGAAGAGAGCGGTGATAGTGAAACTGAGTCGTCTGATGATGACGTGGAGATCACCAGCAAAGAACCTTCCATTGATCCAACCATAAGGAAGAACACAGCACCTCTTCCTCCATATAGTGGGAGGTTTGATCCTAAGCGTATAGCTACGCCACTGAGAATGAATGCACCGCTTATTAAGAATAAGGTAGTCAGAGAGCAGTCAACTCAAACTCCTAGCTGGATATGCAGGCGTATTACAAAACGTATAGAAAGGAGGACCGAGAATAGTGTTAACATTGAGATTGAAACAATCACGGAGGAGGATTTGTCAAAGATAGAGTGGACTGAGCGTTGTTGAACACTTCTGAGCTCAGCTAATAAGACTTCGTGACAAATATTCATGTCATTGTTTGAAATTATTCATGTTCATTGTTCATTTGTTGATTTCAGTTTTTGTTATGCATTTTATATAGCATATACCAAACGTTTGTGAAGATATCACACAGTTAGTTGTATTGTTCAATATGTTTCTAAGTTAAAATAACTCCCAAACTTGATTCTAACTTTTTAAGCCGAGCAACATTGCGGGACGCAAATGAATCGGAGGCGTGGGTAATGTGGCGGTTTTAAAAGCAATAACAACCTTTTCTATAAACAACATTTCCCCACCTACCTTCGTTTTACAGTGCATAATTAGATGCATCATCCGGGTTACTGAATTGGAAAATATATGTCACTGGTTCTCAGCTTACCTTAATTAACGTATGTTTAAACCGGTACCCATGTTATAAAAGTTTGTCGGGTTCCAGATTATAATATTATTTAATACATAGAGGTTAGTAAAACCATCTCAACCCGTCACACGAACTTCCAGTATAAATACCCGTCATCTTATGAAATTGGGAAGAACTGTTTAATTATCCCGACAGGACACTTCGCCATTAATAAGGTATATAGTACATGATTACTTTCAATCGTTCTATAGTTAATGCAACTATACAGATAGTTAGTATACGTACCAGAAGCCTCTTGCGTTGTAAAAGACTGTCCGCTCATCAAGCACACGCGTCATCTGCTATAGAACACTTACCTGTAGCAAATACCTCAGTATACTGTCATAGTATAACACGGCTCATTTGTTGGCGTCATTTGCTCGCTGAACGGTACTTGCGTATTGGCTCTTTTGTCAATTGGCTCTTTTGTCAATACAGCGTTCAGTTGACAATCGCTCGTTGAACAGCTCGTTTGTTCAGCTCATTTGTATTATACATTGCGGCTCTTTTGTTAAAGGCTCATTTGTCATAATACCTTCCCGTGTGCTTGTAGCTCACTTGCTACTAGTAGTATAGCTCGTTGCTATTAGTACTATAACATACAGATACGTATGTGATTGCTCATTCTCTCTCATAGACACATATCTTTGAACAGGTTAAACATCACCAAAAGCACGTCAAGTTTAGTTTACAGAACGTTAGGCACTGTCCCCGTTCGCACCCTTCGTATTTGTGCAAACTGCAAATGCTCATTTGAATACATTGCTCGATCTCCAGCAAGTTATCTGGAGCTTACCCATAAATAATCATTGTGTATATATTGTTTTGTGTTGATTCACTTTGGGAGTTATTAATCAATCAACCAATCATTTCTGTTTTGGAGCCGTTCTATGCTCTGTCTGTAATTGAGAACAATTATAATACTCCTAATCATCGACGCACGTTACATATATATTAAAAGTATGATGAAGAAATATCAAGAAATGAGCCAACGTTAAGTTTTCGTGAAGAAACAAATTGAGTATTTAACCCATATAATGACCATCAGTGTGACCTTGACCTCTACATTTTAGTATGGCTATGTCGATGTTGTCATGAGTATATACATTGAAAGTTTGATGAAGACATATCAAGAAATGAGAAAGTTATAGACAACGTTACGTTTTCGTGAATAAAACAAGAGGCCCAAGAGGGCCTGTAGACGCTCTACTGGCTAATATGGCTCTTATAACATCAATGAAGCGAGTGACTATCGTCTTAAAGAGGCAAAATGTAGCATTTTTAACTAAATTAAGAGCCATAACTCCGCCATTGCTGGTCCGATCTGGCTGGTTTTCGAACTTGGCCAGTAGAGATAATACAAAAATAAGAAATAAAAAAAAAATAAAAAAATAAAGAAATATAAAAATAATAAAAGAAAAAAGTAAAAAAACCTGGTAAAGATTAGATGAAAAATGAAGGCCCTATCGCCTTAACAAGGCAAAATATAGCATATTTAACGAAAACAAGGGCCATAACTTCGCTGTTACTGGTCCGATTTGGCTTGTTTTCGAACTTGTCCGAGCTTTTATTGACATTAACAATCTTGTGAAATTTAGTATCGGATGAAAAATGAAGGCCCTATCGTCTTAACGAGGCAAAATATAGCATTAACTAAATCAAGGGCCATAACTCCGCTGTTACTGGTCCGATCTGGCTGGCTTTTGAACTTGTCCGAGCTTTCATTGACATTAACAATCTCTTAAAGTTTGGTAATGATCAGATGAAAAATGAAGGCCCTAGAGTCTTAACGAGGCAAAATATAGCATTTTAAACTAAATCAAGGACCATAACTCCGCTGTTACTGGTCTGATCTGGTCGGTTTTCGAACTTATCCGAGCTTTTATTGACATTAACAATCTGGTAAAGTTTGGTAAAGATCGAATGAAAAATGGAGGCCCTATCGTCTTAACGAGGCAAAATATAGCATTGTTAACTAAATCAAGGGCCGTAACTCCAATTTGGCTGGTTTTAGAACTTCTCCGAGCTTTCATTGACATTAACAATCTGGTAAAGTTTGGTAAAGATCAGATGAAAAATGAAGGCCCTATTGTCTAAATGAGACAAAAGTTAACGACGGACGGACGACGACGAGCGACGGACATGTCGGCATTCATGCCTTCGGCCAGTAGAGCTAAAAATGAGTATTTAGTATGGTCATGTCGATGTTGTCATGATGAGTATTTGTCCTACTGCAAAGAAAATTCTCAGGATTTCATTGGTCAATGCGCCGTAGACATGAGACATAGGACGAATTCCCCGTAGGTACCCCATTACTCAATAATACATAAAAACAAAATGGCGACGATAACGTTGCCGATTCGTTTTGGAAACCGCCGATTGTTTCCTTCCTATCGCTTTTCTGCGCTTTCCACTGTGTGTAAAGTCTGAAATAATCGTAAGTGTATTTTCTTTTGGCAATTTTGCAGATAATAAAACATTACCATAGTGACAAAATAAGTTTAGTTTATTAGATAAATCTGCCAAATTTAACGACGTTAGAGATGACGTCACGAAAGTAAACAACGTCTATTGTTTGGGGCGCTTGTTTCAGCCAAAGGTTTTTCTGAAGTAACTTGAGCAATTTAATAAATACGTACATCAGTTATATATCATTAGAACTGGCATTTTTTGTGGTAAATAAAACTACTTTACTTTTGAAAATTGGTTGAGAAATAAATATTTTACAGCCAAAATGATTTTTTGATGGGTCTTTTCCTATGTAAATTCCGTGTTGGTGGGACAGCAGAAAATTACGAAATCTCAAATTACTTCAGTAATCCTTCATATTTTGCTATAAAACTTTCAGGGTGTCTTAATTTACTGATATCCAACAATTTAAAACCATTCTTGGATAAAATTTCTAAAAAAATATATTTTTCAAATTTTTCATGCAGCAGAATTTTGCATTGAAAGTGACCCATCAAAAACAGCTTTCGCCCATGAATTTTTCATTTCTAAACCGATTTTGAAAAATAAGGTATTTTTATTTACCACTAAAAATGTCTGTTTCACTGATATACAACTTATTTAGGTAGTAGATTAATTTTATCTTAAAAGTCCAAAAAACCTTTGGCTGAAACAAGCGCCCCAAACAATAGTTAGAGGCACGTTACGGTGAAATTGGCGCAATAAAAATGAAATCGTGTTTTTGGCTGCTAACGGCTCGGGTGAATATAATTTCCAGGCAGGGAATGTGAGTCCATGTCCCCTGTCAAGAATCCTAATAACTAATAATATTGAAAGTTTGATGAAGAAATGTCAAGAAATGAGAAATTCATAATCAACGTTAAGTTTTCGTGACGGACGGACTGACGACAAAGTAATTCCTATGTATCGCATTTTTCTTCGAAAAGTCGATGTTATAAGGTCATGACAACCTTGGCCGATTGAAAACAACAACACTAGGGTTCTTCCTAATGCTATGTACCTATGAAATTTCACGAGTGTGGTGGTTATTGAAGCTATGGATTTCCATATAAGAAAATGGTGACTGTGACCTTTGACCTAATGAGGGTTCCTGTTCTCACCTAGGGGAACTTATCAATGAAGTTTCATGAGTATAGGTGTTATGATTTCAAAGTTATCATCCAGAATATGTATTTCCATATAAAGTCTTGGCTACCTTCACCTCTGACCTACTGACCCCAAAACAATGAATCCTCCACCACCTAGAGCAATGTAGCAATGAAGTGTCATGCGTGTGGGCGTTAAGGTTTCAAAGTTATCTTTCGAACTGCGAATTTCCTTATGCGGTCATTGTGATCTCGACCTTTGAATTACTGACCCCAAAAACAATAGGTTACCACCTCCTACCAAGGACAATGTACCTCTGAAGTTTCATGGTGTAGGTGTTATAGTTCGACGTTATCAGGAAAGCGTATTTCCATAAGGCCATGCTGACCTTGACCTTTGACCTACTGGCCCCCAAAACAACAGTTTTCCTCCTCTAATAGGGCAATTTACCTGTGAAGTTTCTTGAGTGTAGGTGTTATGGTTTCGAAGTTACCATCCAAAATGCATATTTCCATATAAGGTCATGGTGACCTTGACTTGACCTACTGAAAAATAATAGGGTTACTCCTCTCACCTAGGGCAATACAACTGTGAAGTTTCATGAGTATAGGTGTTATGGTTTCGAAGCTAATGTCCGGAAAGCGTATTTGCATATAAGGTCATGGTGACCTTGACCTTCGACCTACTGACCCCAAAAACAAAAGGGTTTCTCCTCATACCTAGGGTAATGTACCTATGAAGTTTCATGAGTGTAGGTGTTATAGTTGTGTAGTTATCGTCCATAATGCGTATGTCCGTAAAAGGACATGGTGACCTTGATCTTTGACCTACTGACCCCATAAACAATAGGGATTGTCCTCTCAGCTAAGGCAATGTATCCATGATATTTCATGAGTGTAGGTGTTATGGTTTCGAAGCTATCATCCGGAATGTGCATTGCATATAAGGTCATGATGACTTTGACCTTTGGCCTACTGACCCCAAAAATAGGCTTCCTCATCTCAACTAGGGCAATGTACCTATGAAGTTTCATGAGTGTAGATATAATGGTTTCGAAGTTAGCATGCTGAATGCGTATTTCCATATAAGGTCACTGTGACCTTGACACCAAAAACAATAGGGATCTTCCTCTCGCCAAGACAAGGGCAATTTACCTATTAAGTTTCATGAGGGTGGGTCTCATACTTCTGAAGTTATCGTGTGGAATGCAATTGTTTATGGGCAGACGTATGGAAGGATAACCCCATACCATAATAAGTCCGTTTTTCAAACGGGCGTACTAAGTCTAGTGCATACAGATGGTGAGAAAGTAATCAAAGAAAACAAAAGTCAACTTAAAATTATTGTTAGCTGCCCTTTGCTTGGAGGGTCAATGTCACATCCAAATGTGCTTTGTCACGTTGCACTGTACCACCCAAGATACAACTATAAGCAAAGTTTGAAAAGGGTAGTACATACAGTTTGTGAGAAAGTGACCTAAACGCAAAAGTTGAATGTTGACGCTGCCTTTTTGCTGCTGGAAAAGCAAAACCTGTCTTTTTTTTCTTCGAAAAGGCGAGAGAAAAAGGGGTATAATCCTGTTAAAGTTCATAACACAGTTATGGCCTTGTCTGTACGACTTCCTCTTGTGAAAGTGAATAAATGCGTCACGTTTCATTGATGCAATTTATGGTCAAACTCCTTCATACCCTGTCCAGAGTAAAATTCTGTTTTAGAAAGCATTTAATCATTTTCTCAGTAAGTGGAGGACCTTATGAAGTTTGTATCTAGATCTATGACATAAATCTTGGAACCCCAAGGCGGTGACATTTTTCACCCCCCAGACATCATCTGTACAAACTTGAAAGCCTGGGATATAATCAAGATTTCAGAAAACGCCTGCAGGCATCTGTAAAGCAGAGTCGACAGATCTGTTTACGATGTGAACCTTTTTTCAGTAACTTCAGCCATCTTAGGAATTCCCATTGACCTAATTTTAACATGGAAGAAACATTGACCTCAGAGTCATCGATGTTAAGTCTGGTACAAGTTGGCCAGGGTAGTTTCTGAGGACAATAGACCAAAGCTCAATTTCAGCCTTTAGCTCAGAGGAGCTGAAATTCTAAGATTTTTACTAGAACAATCACACTTGCACCAATTATACATTTATAGTTTATTTGGTATATTAATACAAAATAAACAATACTGGCGACTGATCATATTTTTATTTTTAACAACCATAACAATTACATTCTTGTAATAGCTTACATGCTTTAAAAATCTTACAATTCATATCCTGATGCTTGTGCAGATGATCAATCATAGCCTACAGATTCAGTGTGACTAAAGCAGTTTCACAACTTATATTTTTAGTATCCGGATCAAGATAAGTTACCTTAATGTTTAAATCGAACAGAACTGCATTTTTATTATATTCAAGTCAATTGAATGTGATAACCTTTAAACATTTCAGAAAATATTAGACTGCAACCAAATATCAGTGCACCTGGATGAAAGTCACTGAAAAACATTAATTTCCAATAAAACCTGTTTATTTAAATGACAGTACAATTTCTTTTGAAACGACAAGTAGAAACAAGATACTATCTTCTATACTTCACGTATTTGCATTCATGAATATTTTAAACAAACACCCTTTGCAATTAAAGATGTAATATGTCTGTTAAAATTCCAAACAGAGGTTGATCCCTCTTTATCATTTACATGTTTAAAATAATATACATCTGTATGAAAGGTAATAATAATAACTCTTAATAAACAAGTCTGTATCGACAAATATTCTCCGTTTATGAAAACAGAATCCAAGCGGGGAATCAAGCTGAGGTTCCTGCAGTGAGATGTTTAATCTTACATGCAATTTGATATTGTATATTTCATGTACAGGCAATGTATCAAAACAATGTTTATCGTCTGTCTGTTTTCCCCATGCCTCGTTTTCCTGAAAACAGATGTCTAGGTTTCTTGTCGAGGAATCGTCTGTCTGCCTCGCCCTTTCTGGCCTCCATATTCATCGGTTTCTGGGCTTTCTTTGCTATTTTTCTCACTTTCATTGCCATCTGAAACATAACATGTGAAATGGTTCAGGTTTAAGTCCACGTATACCAACCAGTATTTAAATTCTACAAAATGTCTGACCTCCTACAATGTCGGCAATCTAAGAGTGTCAATTATAAGTGCTGAAAAACATGTCTTCTTTTTTAAAACAGATTTGATCAAAAAATGGCAATGAATCAATGACGGATGTAATAAGAGGCCAAAGAGGGCCTGTATTGCTCTACTGGCTATATAAGTCTGTGATGGGGAACACGACAACAATATGCGCAACTAGGCTTGGTACTGATCATTCCTGCCAAGTTTCACTAAATCCAGCCAGGAGTTCAGGAGAACGAGTCCGGACAAAGTTTCAACTGCAACTCGGTGACGATATACATAAGTAAAATTTGGTACTGATCATCAATGCAAAGTTTCATTAAAATCTGTCCAAATGAAAGCCCTATCATCTTAACGAGGCAAAATACAGCATTTTTAACTAAATCAAGGGCCGTAACTCCAGTGTTACTTGAACGATTTGGCTGGTTTTCAAACTTGTCCGACCTCACATTGATATTAACAATCTGTGTAAGTTTGGTAAAGATCAAATAATAAATAAAGGTGCTAGAGTGTTTACAAGGCAGAATACAGCTTTTTTCAGAAAAACAAGGTCCATAACTCTGCTGTTACTAATCCCATTTGGCTGGTTTTCGAACTCGTACAATCTGTGTAAGTTTGGTAAATATCAAATAATAAATGAAGGTGCTAGTGTTCAAAAGGCAGAAAATCGCATTTTTAGCCAAAACTAGGGCCATAACTCCGGCGTAAATGGTCTGATGTGGCTGGTTTTCGAACGTATCCAAGATTTCATTGCTATTAACAATCTGTGCAAGCTTGGTAAAGATCAAATATTAAATGAAGTGCTAGAGTGTTCGCAAGGCAGAAAATGGCTTTTTTCAGAATAACAAGGGCCATAACCCTTCTGTTACTGATCCGATCTGACTGCTTTTCGAACTTATCCGAGCTTTCATTGATATTAACAACATGTGCAAGTTTGGTAAAGATTTGGTAAAGATCAAATAACAAATTAATGTGCTAGTGTTCACAAGGCAGAATATGGCATTTTTACGCAAATCTAGGGCCATAACTCCTGTGAAACTAATCCAATTTGACTGGTTTTTGAACTTGTCTGAGCTTTCATTGATATTAACAATCTGGCAAAGTTTGGAAAAGACCAAATAATAAATGAAGGTGCTAAAGTGTTCACATGGCAAAAGTTAACGGACGACGGACAACTCGCCATCCAATAAGTTCTACTGACCTTTGGCCAGTAGAGCCAATAATTTGTGATTAAACTGACAACACAAAACCAAGGACACCTTTGTGTCAGCCATGCACAGAAGAATGTATGTATGGGGTTCAATATCGTTTATAAAAATCCTTCAGTCATATCACAACAGTGTCTACTTGTAGCAGTGAGGAATATTGATTTAAATGTTAAAAGCGGATTTGTATGCTGTGCCATTTCACATTCAAAATTATTAAATCCTAGTTTAAGAATGACTATGGATATCTTTTCCTGTGTGTAAATGCTTACCGTGTTGTCTCTAACACCAGATTTGTCCCTTGGTGTTTTAGACGAGCTGTGTGCACGAGATCTGGACCGTGACTCTGATACTTCCGATGCTTCTCGTTTACGTTTTAAAGCAACTCTACTAGAACTTCGTGATTTCTGTCTGCTATAGTGGGTCTGAAAACGGGAAACAAATGTTGGTATTAATATACACTATCAAATCAAAAGAGTAAGGGCTATTCTATAAACATACATGGGACCCCAGGAAGGCACTGTTGAAACTGAACACCCACCCACAGATGGAAAATGGAGGTTAAACTAGAAAAATATGTCCAAGGGACCCGAATGCCCCGCTAAAGGGTTATCGGTTGCTTACAAAATGGAGTAACAAAATGTTAAGTGTAATATTAAAAGGCAAGTTATATAGACCTGATTTGGGTAGGAACATAATGGCGCCATATAGATGTGTGTAGGAAGTTTGAATACTGTAAGGCTTTTGGTATGTGAGTAACTGACTTAATAAACAAGAGGGCCAAGATGGCCCTAAATTGATCACCTGAGTAATGGCCCATTATCGAACTTCTTCGAAATCTTATGGTCATATACAATCTGTGCAAGTTTGGTTAAGATTATTCAAGAAATGTGGCCTGTGTTGTGTTAACAACATTGATATAACGACACTGACAAATGGGGAAAAAAAGGTAAATCAGCTAAATGCAAACTTAAACTAGAATTGTACGCCATCCAACCAACCCCAAATGTTAAAACTGAAGGTATTTTACTGAATCCATTTCGAAGGAAATGTTTCTGCTCACTGTCGACCTATATCAAACCAACACCAGTAAGGACAATTTTTTTTAAGTTTCATGAGAACTGAAATGGATTTTATAGTCGCAACAACAGCTAAGGTCATATGGCATCTTTTCAGCTTCCACTGGTGGAGGAAGACCCCAGGTGCCCCTCCGAAAGTTTCGTGCAGGGGCGCACCTGGCTAGTTCCGAAGTCCCACAAGCCAGCTGGATAGCTCCCTGACATAAAGATTCCTAGGCCCATGAGGGATCGAACCCACAGTGGTGAGGGGCAAGTGATTTCAAGTATGAGACCAACCGCTGAGCCATGGACGCCCCGTTTCATGAGAAATGGGCCGGTAGAACAAGAGAAAAAAAACATGGACGTATATTTAAACCGCACTGATGCTGGCCGCTGATGCTGTGGTACAACATAAGCTATTATTATTAATTGTCAGGCTAAAGTCTATATTTCTAAAAATGTCCTGGACAAAATCCCATCCCCATTATTAACCCTTAACCCGCTAAGCACGTCTATAATAACCTTTGCGTCCATTGTAAACCCGATTGTAATTCAAAGAAAGAACAGTCCATTATATATACTCTGTAAAAAAAGTTTTGGACCATAGCAGTGTTCGAACCCGAACAATGATCGCTGAACCATGACATTCGACCATAACCCTTATTATCTCAGTTGATAATTCACAATAGATCAACAATCAACAATAATTATCGTTTACAATGAAAGTTTGCGAAAAAATAATAATCTTTTTATTGGTTACTCGAATGTGTCCGTAACCGTTACTTCTTAAGGACTTTGCAACATTTTTTACAGACCCTTTGTGTGTTCGCGATATTTTTTTAAAATCAAATCTTGTTTGGAATTAAATGTTTCTGGTACCAAATTAACCGGGTAGGGTAGAACTTGGTTACTAAAAAAAGATACTTAAATTTTGTCCACTACATTTATTTTTATATGACTTTATATACCCTGGTCCAAAACTTATTTTACCGAGTATATATATATATGTAGGGGGTTAAGGATCTGGTTAATGTCGAACTTCACCAAAATGAACACAATAAAACAATGTTGAATACAATTAGTCAAGTAATCCTTGAGATGTTATGAGAAGTATCAGGGTAGGTACATGAGAAGTATCAGGGTAGGTACCCACTGGCAGGTGATATTACCTCATCTTTGTTTTCAATCTCCACGCCCAGCGCTTCCATCTCTCCTTCCATCCTGGACTTGTCCACTTTCTTGGCTGTTCGAGGCAGACGAGGCTTTTCAACTTTACGTTTCTCACGAGACTCTAACACTATCAATTTTCTCTTCTCTCGAATCCTGCAATGATAGTATACAATTACCAAATTGTATGCCTACACAATTTCCAAATAGTATTCCTTTAAGTTTACACCTTATTTATGCTAAAACATAACCCTCGGATACTGCTTGTAGTTTCATCTTTCTTTTTAATAGGCATTTTTACACCAGGTTTGTGGGAAAAACATACCTTAATGCCTCCATTTATTGGAGTTCAATAATGGAGAAAATCATATCATTACTTGTTATCCATAAGATGTCCTACATATTTTAATGAAACAGCTATGAATATGCCTTGCCCATGTATTTATTTCCTTTATCAGGCAATTTGACTCACTGTGCAGCAGTATTCCTGATGCCCTGCATCTCCTCGTCTTCCGCACTGTCCTCGTTGTCATAGTAACCAGCCTTCTCACGTAGCTCCTCCTCCTTCTCCAACTCATCTAGTTTCTGTAACATAGTTCTCAATACATCAATATACAACTAAGCCCAACCCAGTTCAATATAGACTTTTATTTGGGGATCAACCGACATGTGCCGTTTTAAGAAACAAAACTTACGATAAATCAGCGCAAGTCAAAATAAAATACCGTCCACAGTTTTCATTAAAAGCATTTTAAACAAGCAATGAAGGGTGGAAATATTGCATGAACAACGTATGTATTAGATAGTTTAAAGAAAATCTTTTTATTTAATTAATTAAAAATATAGCAAAACATTCCAAGTGCATCATGGTAGTTTGACAGGATCGATGCATACCTTCATTATGTCAGGATCTACAAAGTCAGCTACGTTGTGTCCCTCCCAAATTTCTGGTATCACGTCGTACTTCTCTTCAGGGTTAGCTAAATCCCAAGTTTCTGAAAGTAATATCACAAACAAAAATGTTGATATCTTTATTTATACGTTTCTCAATTACCAAAGTGATTAGGTTTTAAATTTAACATATTTGAAATCAAACTATCAATAATCAGGCACTGTTAAGAGTCACATTGTAACTAATAAAATGATCAGTGCATTGAATGAAATAGGGTTTTAGTCCCGGTAACAAGTCATATTACAAGTTAGTTACACAGGTTTTTTAGCAGGGTGTATGGGAATATTCCAACTCGCTTGATTTCATTTCACCCTGAGCCAAAATATTATCTATTTGATTTATTTCACCCTTCGCCTTTGGGTGAAGTGAAATCAAACAGGTTCGAATATTCCCATACACCAAGCTGGAAATCTGTTTAACGAATTTATCACCATTTCCGAGTGATATCGACAGATTTAATTGCAATTGTAGTAAATTAAAGAAGTATTATTTTGTTCCAGGAAAGACTGGCGAAACATGAGCTTAATATATCAAATTAAAGAAGTATTCTGACCTGCCTTTTTAAATGGTATGGCAGATAAATATTGCATATTTAATTTAAAATAAAAAACATATTGTGTTGAATGGATGGATTTGTAAATATGACATCTGTTTTTGCAGCTGGACAAATATTGGATATAAATGAATAAAACCAGGGTGTACACCCTGATAAAACAGCTCACAGTAGAATTCATCAAAAAATACTGTTGATTTTTTTTAGCTGTCAGCAATTTTGATTTAATTTTTCAGTGGGCTTTCATCTAACCGGTCGCATGCTAATAAAATGGTCTGGTACACCTCGTCTCTTAACCAATCAAAAGCAGAGTTTTTTAAGAAATTGTGATAATAGGTTTTATTATATAACCTATAAATAGACGCGTTTTCATTGGCTAAAAAGTAATTTTTTAGAAAAAATATCTAGCGATATTGACCTGTTTTTTTGATATTGACCTGTTTTATATAATTGTTTTTTTGATATTGACCTGTTTTATATAATTGTAAATTGAGGGTTATATAATAAAACAGTTATGGACTTTTCAGCTGTTATACATGATGTTGATATGTACCAAAAAATCATTATTGACCTCGGCTATCGCCTCGGTCAATAATGATTTTTTTGGTGCATATCACATCATGTTTAACAGCTGAAAAGTCCATAATTGTATAATATTGGGGCAGCAACCTTTATATAAGGAGATGAGATGTTAGCACACAGGCAAATATCAATTTGTACAAAAAATATTTTCTTAATTTTCGCTAAATATCGCCATAAAAACATTTTTCATTAGAAATTCATTTACAAACTAAATTATAACTTTTAAACTTTAAAATGATTTTTTCTTTTACTGAAGATGGCTTAATATAATAGACCACATTTGTAAGGTGGAAGTTGTTTGAATATTAATGTAGAGTTAGACCATATTTGCAATGTAGAAGTTATATGGATGTTACTGGAGTGAGAGGTGTCAACTGTAAGATATTACTGGAGATGTCTTACTTCTAAGATCGAGTATATAATCATCTCCTTCCTCAAGTTCTATGTCTCTCTCCTGAAATTGAAACAAAGCACATTATTATACCTCAAGTTTACACTCCTTTATATATTGCCCATACCCTTAACGTGAAGCAATTTTTACTGTTCGCCGGTAACAATTTTTACTGTTACACGTTTGTGATGTCACGGGAAGTATAAAAAAAGGTTTTGGGTTTTTCCAATAACGACACGCTTTGGCAATTGGAAATCGGTGAACGCTTATTAAAATACAGTTAAAGTTATGCCAATCGTAAGACGCTTGGTTTACCAAACGACAATAAAAAAATGTGGTGAACAAATTTGTTACTTTAAATCAAAACTGGTATAAAAATATAAATTTAAAAATAAAATAAAAAAAAATTTGCGATTTTTCCCCCTCGTATATTTAAATTTTAATCAAAACATTTGTTCGCTATAATAAAATAAATATTGCATCCCAGTGAGGGTGACAGTGGATATTGTCAACCTTCGGAAAAATAATGTCAACCAAGTCTTGGAAAAATAATGTCAACCAAGTCCTTGCCTCGGTTGACATTATTTTCCTCAGGTTGACAATATCCACTATCACCCTCACTGGGATGCAATATTTATATACTGTCATCGATATCAAGATCCTGACAGCGGTTAAGATAAATTACAAAATGAAGATGCTAGAATGTTAAAAAAAGTCATGAAAACAAGGGCCATAACTCAATAAACTTTTCTTTCGGTCCCTTGAAATTTGAATAACTGAGTGGACTGTAGTAGCTGTATGTGTACAGTAGAAAGTAGAACGCTTAAATGACAAATTCATTAGAATGTATCACATTTATTTGTTTAAATGCATAATATACCCATACCAATTTTCGTTTCTGTTCCGTTTCCATAGTATCTCGTTTTTTCATGACAGCTTCTGGAATACACGGGGGTCTGTTCTGTACAATATACAAGTAACAAAAAATCATTTTAAGTATTTTACATCAAATTTTAGAGTACGGAGTCTCGATAGATTTTTGAAATTAATACCCAATTACTTCATTTTATATCTGCCATCTTCAGATGGGGGTTAAATGAATTACATTGACCTTTCTTTATAATAGCAATATCAAAAGATCAGAGTATCACTCTGGCTTAACCAAAAGTGGCCTCGGTGGACCAGGCCTGCAGACCTCTGACCTACTATATTTCTCTTCAACTTTTTTTAAATATAAAACATTGCATAATAATTATATGCAGATTGTCTTGACAAAAGTCAACTAATCCTAACAATATAATTATAAAGGCCAAGGTCACATAATTTATTGCAAACACTTTACATTCCTGTTTGTTTCAGCATTTTCTCCCATGCCACGAAACCAATATCAAAAAGTTAAGTTCAGATTGGACTTTAAGAACACTTTACACAAAACATTCTGTGGCAATGCTATGTGATGGCTAATATAGATAAAGTACCTTGTGGTCTCTCTTCTGTGGCATAGCTATATGAAGTCTGTTCAAGACATCATTCACTTTCTTTGTTTTAATCTTCACCTCCACTCTGTGGGCCAACAATCTGTCACATGCCTGGCAATTCATAGGTTTATATATGTTAGACAGGTATATATCAGCAATGAATAAAAGTCTTAGAAATATTTCAGATAAAAGAGCCAAAGGGTTGAGCCATTAGTGACCAAGGAAATAAATTTAGTTTTGAACTATAATTGCATGCTACATGCAAAACATCCCAACTGTAGAGGATTATTTAAAGTTTTCCTATCTATACTGAGAGAAAGAAGTTTAGCAAGTTTTTTAGATGAAATAATACTGTATACAAGATATACTGACATTTTGAGACTTTACGGGCTTGACCCCTACGTTCATTTATTCGTTACGTCATTAAGATGTTCGACTGTTATTGATGTGTGTTTAATAAAATATTGTGTCTATGGCAGTAGTTTCTTGATTTTACAACCAAAAATGTAATATTTCCAGGGTGCAACAAAAACTTGCTAACCTTTTTTCCCTCAGTATATTATTAAATGTTATATAAAATATAAGAGCCCCTAGGTGGGGCCAACAGCGAGTACAAATTCAGTTACATAAACCAGTGCTACATGCAAAACAACAGAACTGTGTAACCATAAGTTTTAGAAAAGAAGATTTGGTTATATATATCTGTACAGAATACAAGCTATAAATGTTACACGCTATTTATGCTCTATGCCTTGTGGTTTCAGAAAAGAATATCTTTTAAAGATTTTACAATATAGCTTTATTTAAAAGTGTACCACATGGGCGCAGGGCTAAATTTGACTCCAGAATCACCATTTTTAATAACACACTTGATGGAATTGGAATTGAATGTTGTTTAACGGCTCATCAACACAGTATAGGTTATTTAGAGCCGCCCCAGAGGGAGGGGAAGGATACATAGGAATCCGGGAACCTGCCCTACTCTTACTATCGAATAGATTCCTATGGTTCTTTAACGTGCTCGGAGGATAGACCGATACACGGAACCGCCCGGTTTACGTCCCCATCCGACGGAAGAGGCTAAGGGAAAGTGTCTTGCCAAAGAACACACCGACGGAACTCAGCGGAACCACGGAGGATTGAACCCGGGGCCTCCGGTTACAAATCCGCCGTGCCACCGTCTGCGCCACGCCAGCCCTCCACACTTGCTGGAGGACCGTGAGTTGGATATAATTACAATTACTACGATGGCAGTCAAAAGGTGACGCACAAACTTCGTTATTTTGACAGTTTCTAATTATGTTATGATTTAAATAAATAACCATTACTTAAAGACAGATTACAGGACATCAAACTTGAGACGAAACAACAACTCACCTCATTCCTGACTTCTATGACCCCAGTCTCTGTCAGTGTGCTCATCTGCATAACAGGTATCTCATCTTCTTCAAAACTTTTAATTAAATCCTGCAAAATAAAATATTATTTTAGTTATGAAGATTTCTAAACCTGTAGCTTAAGCAAGAGGTGCAAATGGCCCTGAATCGCTCACCTGTTGACCTTGGCAAAAGGAAAAAAAGTCAAGCAAGCATATAAGTGAAATCCTCAAAATTGTTCTAGTATGCACACTTTATTTAGTAGAAATGAAATTTGTGTAATTCTTATATAATGTTTGTTTGAACGAGGTGGTTTCTTTATAGCCTCCACGTCTTAGAAGCGAGGCTTTAAAACAAATTTATCGGTCTATAAGTCTATGGCTAAGTCTAGATGTCCCCGTGGAGCACCATATTTGACTCCAGGGTCATCATTTGAAATAGCCAAATAAATAAATAAATCGGGATGTTCTGTAATATTATGATGTTAATATTGCTGCATATTTGCCTCAAATCAAGTGTCAATTAGCTAAATTTAACCGGTCTCACACAAAGTGACTTCCAAACAATACTGAGTAGCACATGTATATTAAAGTCCTATGCATAAACTAGGTAGTTAATCGGATAAAGTGTTTACCAATATCTATCAGTTTACATCCTTACAGTTGGATAATTTGTATTACAATACAGTTTTTGTATGTTTTTATTTAAGTGTATTGACACGTCAGTGTTGCTATAAACAGGTATTCTCTAATGCAACTATTATGTAACACGTTTCTCCATTGGCTAATGTCTAAAAATTTCAATCGTAAAACACCCGATTTACCAGCTGAAAAGTATGCGATGTCACAAAACTTTGTAACGAGCAACTTCAATGAATGCCTTCAACAAAGTGATGTTGCCGGTGAATTTGACAGTTTTCATAGAAAAACAAGTGTGTATGTATAATTCTGGCATTTAAATGGAAAAGCATTAGAATTGAGATAACCATGCATGGTTTTACGGTCTGAAATTACGTTTACGGCCCAGGTACCGTGTCGCTGTAAAACAAAATTTCACATCATAAAACCACTCAATACTGTCCCAGATTGAAAATCTTCGTTTGGTTATCTCTTAATTAGCATGAACTACACAATCCTGAGGTCACCAATATGTCACACAGTTGCACTCATGTGACTTTCGACTATCCAATACTGGGGTTTTAAAATACATTTTTTGCAAGTCTTTAAGGACTTACTTTCAGCCTATTGTCTTTGTAGGGGAGAACATTTGTATAGGTAACTGTAAATCACTGTTAGAAGTACAATTGCATGAGAAAATGGTGGTATACAATTTTGTTTCAGTTGATGAGGCCCTCCCAATACAGATTGTGTATGAAACCAACATTATTAAAACATACAAGCAGGTGTTTCATTAGCTGTATAGTTGGTGTGTTTTCCTTCTAAAAACAATGAATTATCAACAAAGTTTTGTATTTAGTACAGTTTACTTCTTAATTATTTTTTTCTTCATAAAAGTAAAGTTTGAAGTATTATATACTGCTATAGCCTACCATAACTGTTCAATATACCATTGCTTTTCAAAGAGAAAACTTTAAAACTCAGGCCTCAGTTTATATACCTGAGCTTATCAGTCATGTAGCACGTTAGCAGAAAATAAGCAAGCTTTCCATGCTGTTTCAATAGTTGGAAAATAGGTGCTTAATAATCGAGCGTAAGGAGTGGAGATCAAAGATATCAACATACAATGTGGCCCCGGATAAAGGTTAAGCGTCAAATGGGTTCGTCACCAAGGGCAATGGTACATAAGAAGTTTCAAGAGCCTAAGTGTTATACTTTTAGAGTTATCGCACGGAATACACGTCCATTGACTCTCATACAGATAATGTTATAACACTAACCTACCGCTAACTTTGTTTGGCGGGTTATAATGAAGTGTACTTTGTTGAAGGTTACAGTGACCTACTTTGTCTATGAATGTTTTAAATACTGCTTTGCTTCCCCGTGTGGTTGCCGGGGTAGAAAGGGGATATGCTTTGATTATATTAATAATGATGCACTTGTATATATGCTTTGATTATATTAATAATGATGCACTTGTATATATGCTTTGATTATATTAATAATGATGCACTTGTATATATGCTTTGATTATATTAATAATGATGCACTGCAATTTCACAAACACACTGTCACATGCAGAGGGGTAGGACCCCCCATTCATATTCATTTTGTCATTTCTTATCATGCTCATTCAAGGTCTTTATCAGGACACCACGTATGCAAAGGTCTGCAGGTAAGAAAGTTCTCCATATTTTATCTTAATGTAAATGGAGGATGAGCCTGGCATCCTTCATTCCTGTTAGGCACCATATAACCTGTCATTTGTTGGTGCACCTTATTACCCAATTCAATTCAATTACTGCTTTGCTAGATACATTGAGCTAAAAATGCTTAATTGGGCAGATACTTACTAATTTATCTTCAGGTAAATCTTCAACCTTCAAAATATCTGTTTTGTTGACACACACCATCAGTGGTTTATTGGCAAATAAAGGTTTAATGTTTTTGAACAAAGACACCTGAAAAAGGAAAGAAAATCAAGTACTGCAGGCTTTCTAAATGGTGCATTTCATACACCTAAATCTGATGGAACTAAACGATACAGTTTGTTCCATTCAGTGCAGTATACATGTCAAATAATTAATAAACAGAATGCGTAAAATGTTAATTAAAAAAAACGTTTACTTTAAATACACATTTCATAGTCAAAAAAAGGGTTTAACTGTTGCTCTATGATATATTGGTGTTTACCTGTTGCTCTATGATGTACTGGTGTTTACCTGTTGCTCTATGATGTAGGATTGATGTGTACCTGTCGCTCTATGATGTATTGGTGTTTACCTGTTGCTCTATGATGTATTGGTGTTTACCTGTTGCTCTATGATGTATTGGTGTGTACCGGCTGCTCTATGATGTATTGGTGTTTACCTGTTGGTCTATGAAGTATTGGTGTTACCTGTTGCTCTATGAAGCATTGGTGTTGACCTGTTCCTCTGTGATGTATTGGTGTTTACCTATTGCTCTATGATGTACTGGTGTTTACCTGTTGCTCTATGATGTATTGGTGTTTGCCTGTTGCTCTATGATGCATTGGTGTTTACCTGTTGCTCTATGATGCATTTGTGTTTACCTGTTGCTTGATGTATTGGTGTTTACCGGTTGCTCTATGATGTATTGGTGTTTACCTGTTGCTCTATGATGTATTGGTGTTTACCTGTTGCTCTAAGATTTACTGGTCAGGGCTCAATCTAGGCCAGGAATTTAGGGAGAAGTCACTTCTTCATCAAGTGATTTTAGGGAGAAGTGGAGAGAATTTAGGGAGACTTCACGCGACGTGCATATGTAGACAACGGTTGAATAGAAATCACGATGTATATTGCAGTGGTGAATACAGTGTAATGCACACTAATTCTTTTTACTCTATAATATGAACTTGACATATTTTTTTAATGGTTATTGGCTGTGATCTCAGCAATACCATAGTACTTTCAGGTAATATTCTCTCATTTTCATTAGGGCTTCAAATTTAGGAATTTGGTATTCCCTGTGTATTGAATTTGGAAGTGTCAGGTAAACATTTAAAAGTTCGATTTTTTTGCATTACACCACCCACCAATTTTTGTACAGTGATTTACGATTTCGTGACCTTTTCAAAGTGCAGGTGCTCCAGCGAGGCATTTTAATATGCAGACATTACTGAAAAGTAGTTTAAACTGTTAATTGTATATAAATATAACCGTTTTTAACATTTATTATCTAAGCAATTCATATTTATTCTCATAATTATTTCACTTCCTTCTTTTCAGATCGCGAGAGTGCTTTCCTTTAAGTTGAAGATTATTAAATGTTTTCTACATATGCATGATTTTTTCTTTGTAACTTCAACAAATAAAATGAAAACTGATCACAATAACATTAATTTGAAGAGAAATTATTAATTTCTAATGTGACAGCGAGTAGTTCCAACTTACGGTTAATTATTAATCTTAAGCCATTTGGCTTCGAGATTAAGGTCTACTTTCGATTTTACACCATGTGCTATATTTTAATTTTCACAAACAACATTCCTCTGTAAGGCAATCAAAAAAACAATGCAATTTCTTAAATCTGAGTGAAATAAACAAACAATTATCACCTTTAGGCTAATTAATGCATGTCAGTAATTTTCAATTTGCACAGCGATTAACAAATCAATATGTAAACGTTGCACTCATTGGCTATTATGATTGTTTCTTTGTGTGGCTGAGCTGTTTCGAGCGATTCGATTGGCCAATAAGGCACATTCTGGGAGTGGGATTTGTGTTGACACTCGTGTATATTCCAGAAGTATTTAGTGACACTGATTATGCCAGGAGCTATACTGATAGTTTGTAATTAGCCCCTTGGGGATTAGGTCGACTTGACCACATGCCAGATACTTATTATTGATATTATTGATAACCGTCACCCCGGAATATTACGGCGACTTGAACTTTGCTTTTATGTACTGCCAAGACGAAGTCAAGAGATCGCGGGCGCGTTCTTCGTCCGAATTGCCCGGTAAATTGAGCCCTGCTGGTATTTACCTGTTGCTCTAAGATGTACTGGTGTTTACCTGCTGCTCTATGATGTATTGGTGTTTACCTGATGCTCTATGATGTATTGGTGTTTACCTGTTGCTCTATGATGTATTGGTGTGTACCTGTTGCTCTATGATGTATTGGTGTTACCTGTTTCTCTATGATGTATTGGTGTTTACCTGTTGCTCTATGGAGTGGCCACACTGTTCTGATACGTCCATCACGTATAAGACAGCAGCGCGTAAGTGGGCTAGGGCAGTGATGGCCTGCATTTCTATCGTGTTTCTATCCTCCAGGGAGTGGTCCAGAATACCTGGTGTATCAACAACCTGTACGGGAACAATACATAAGGTTAACTATACTGAGCAAAATAAATTTGGCACATAAAATGCATCTCATTTCCATAGACGAGATACACAGCCATGTATGTTCGGGGTCAATGATAAAGTGACATACATATGACAAATAATGATGCTACAAAATCATTTGTAAACAAAGTCGGTAATGGGAACATACATTTATAGGTTATCGAAATTCGTTCGAAATTCGTTCTGATTTCAATAAACAGGGGGATAATTTTAAAATACGAAATTTGGAATGTGTTAGTTTGAGCACAGGCAGACGGCGCTTACCCTACCCCGCCCACACCCTACCCCCTCTACTACCCCCTCCCCCTCTCTACTACCCCCTTCCCACCTGTTTCTCTACTACCCCCCTTAAATATGTTTTCAATAAACTGTTCTACTTGGTTTTCAATGAAAAAAATAAAAATAAAATACATACTCTCTATACCATATAAAGGTCTCTGACTCTTTAATAAAAACTGATAAAAACAGCTATAGACCTCGCTTAAAGCCTTGCTGTGCTTGTATTTTTGGTCACAGCATCGTCATTCCGATTCGAATCAATAGGGTACATATTATAACAAATAGCCACAACACTGATTTCTTCAATGTGTACTTTATATCGCATCAGCGAAACGTTAAAGACGTTTGAAGGTAGGTCGACTTCGATCTGACCTAAGCAATGCATTTTCTATGTACATGGTACGGTAGTGGGAAATATCTATCTGCGACGACTCTCGCATAAATATGCAACGTGATCGTTGAAAGAAAACCGTTTAACAACACTCACCGGTACGAAGTACTTCCAGGAGTAATCACAGACGCTGCAATCGAGTTCTTTCGCAAACAGTTATTTGTTTATCGTTTCGATTCGCCATGTTGAATTAAATTTCTGGTTTCCTTGTTACCTTTATACTTACGATATGAAGCTGGGTACAAGGCGACCGGAAATGAGACTGGACCAATCCGGGTGACTTATTTTCAACATGGCGAATCGAAACGATAAACAAATAACCGTTTGCGAAAGAACTCGATTGCAGCGTCTGTGATTACTCCTGGAAGTTCTTCGTACCGGTGAGTGTTGTTAAACGGTTTTCTTTCAACGATCACGTTGCATATTTATGCGAGTCGTCGCAGATAGATATTTCCCACTACCGTACCATGTACATAGAAAATGCATTGCTTAGGTCAGATCGAAGTCGACCTACTTTCAAACGTCTTTAACGTTTCGCTGATGCGATATAAAGTACACATTGAAGAAATCAGTGTTGTGGCTATTTGTTATAATATGTACCCTATTGATTCGAATCGGAATGACGATGCTGTGACCAAAAATACAAGCACAGCAAGGCTTTAAGCGAGGTCTATAGCTGTTTTTATCAAAGAGTCAGAGACCTTTATATGGTATAGAGAGTATGTATTTTTTTTTTTTTTTTTTTCATTGAAAACCAAGTAGAACAGTTTATTGAAAACATATTTAAGGGGGGTAGTAGAGAAACAGGTGGGAAGGGGGTAGTAGAGAGGGGGAGGGGGTAGTGGAGGGGGTAGTAGAGGGGGTAGGGTGTGGGCAGGGTAGGGTACGCGCCGTCTGCCTGTGAGTTTGAGAAGAACTGTAGTTTGTCACAGAATACATTTCAGCAGTTTTTAAACATTGACAGAATGGGCAATTCTAGGCAATGCCAAACATTAAATTTGTTCAAAGCAATACGTTTGTATAATGAAATAATTTGTTTGTAATATACGGGCGATAATTCTGATACTTCGCTTAGAAAATAATAAAATAACACAATTTTTTGAAAATCACATCCTTACCTAACATTTTTTCTATCTTCAAACAATTATAGCAATGTTCATATGTTTACTCTTATGTCCATTAAAACTTATAAAAGTCGTGCTAGACTTTTTTCTTCAGTATATTTTCAACCGTCGTACAAAGGTGAATGCTGTATGGTTTTTGGTATCTGAGTAATGGCCGTAAAAAACCAGCCGGAATGTTAATAAACCAAGTGCAAAAAGTAGGTGAAGGGCATTCACATTGACCTACTTCTGTCACGTAGATGTAAACATATGTAAAGTTTGGAAGCTCTATGGGTTTCAGTGTCTGAAAAATGGCCTTAACCAAAATATTGAAGTAAACCTTTTTTGTAGGGACAAGGTTAACACTTTATGCCCTCTCCACATTCTTGGCAGGGCGTAAAAATGTAGGACAGACACAAAAAAAATAAGATCTGTCATTCTAGCATAAGACCTTTTTTTTTTGTCTTATTAAAACAGCAAAAGTGACGGTTGATGACACTATCGTTGTACCTACCTGCCATCTCAAATAGTTATAATCTGTATGACCGACAAACAAGGATTTAGTTGTGAAGGCATACGGCTGTACCTCAACATCGGCACGGGTTATCTGAAAAACAATCAAAATTTATTTGGAGATAATCTCAAATCAACATGTAAGATTTTTTTGCAGTGATTTTTCACATGATTTAGGACTGAGGTAGGGCCATTGCCATTCTGAATGTTAGTGTGGTATTCCCGTTATTTCATTCCTATTTAGTGCCATTGGGAATGTGACTTCATGATTTTATATTTATATCAGAAGGAAATGTGTTAATTTACTATGGTTTTATCATCAATCAACATTATTTACCATAATAAAACATAATTTATCTCTACAGGCTTGATTTATAAAGCAGTGTTCTGGTGTTGGGGGTTCCACTGATGGTAAACTATAAGAATCTTTCATGGGTATCTGGTAAGGATTGGGAATTCTTGCGTACCGGACAAGGATATCCGTCACTTTTACGGGGCTAGATATTTCCATCTCAACCTAGGGTAGAGATAAAATTCATGGGCGCCAGCATCCGGTAAGCAGGAAAACATGCAAAACGTTAGTAGCTGGTGGCATCAACGTACAACATATCTCTGATATGCAAGCAAAAGAATCTATCGGTTCGGTTCAGATAGGGAATTCCAACCTTCGGTATAAGTGTTTTAATCGGAACCTCGGGAGAGCCTCGGTTCTGATAAAAACACTTATACCTCGGGTTAGAATTCCATATCTTCACCGGATACCCATAAAAGATTCTTATAACACGTGGCATAATTGTTTTTATCATAACCATGATTTTTTTTTTGCATACCATCCTAATACATTCTGCATGCTGACGTCACCAACTACTAATGTTTTGCATGTTTATTTACACAATGACATCATGCAACTGTCGTTGTTGATATCAGCTCACTACTTTTAACTTCCCCCAAGTGTAAGGTCAGGCTTTCCATCACCCATGTAAAACACGGATAACCTTAGCCGGTATGCCAGACGACATTACTAACCTTGTTGATAAAGCTTGATTTACCGACATTTGGGAAGCCACATATGAGGAGTGTTCTGGTGTTGGGGTCTATAGATGGCAGACGAGACAGATGCTGCCTCACCTGCTCCAGGTATTCCAAACTCTGCTTTTGCCTCTTCATAATTGTGCACATTCTAAAAGTATTCAAAATAGGTAAGTTCTTTTCACTACACATAATTTTGTCAATTTTCCCACCAAATTTAATTAAGATTTTTTTTTACCCCAATTATTTGCTTTATGTTTAAGTTGAATGAATGCAATTTCATATACCAAGGAGGTTTCTGTTTCCAACTGATTAATACCTTTTTTTGGGAAACTTGATTAATTCCTTTTTTGTCCATTTATCAACTCCCATAAGCACCCTTTCAAAAATATGCCCTAAAATATCATTAGCCTACATACATAACATTCATGTTCATTACTTTCAACATTCAAAGATATCCAGATATTGTTGTTCGGTGTGTTTTGAACTCATTTTTTCCATCCTGGTCTGTTGATGCCATAATCAGATGCTTTATTTCAGGACAATAGAGCATATAAAAATTATTCTGGAGATTTCTCGCTTTCGTCTCTTTTATCATTTTTCAAAATTCCATCTACTATTATAGGTTACATTGTTAAAATGTGCATAGCTTTTGTGTACCATGATCACTGGATCTCAAAGAGAGATTTCCATGTTTGACATCAGAAATTACCATTGCCTATTTTATCAGTATTGTCTATTTATCAATATTGTCTATATTTATCAGTATTGTCTATTTATCAGTATTGTCTATTTATCAGTATTGTCTATTTTTCCATATTGGTGGTAATGTACTAGCCGATATGTCAGTGTCTTTATAATACTCCCTAAGTCTATTTGTAAAATTTATCTAACAAGGAACAAATGCTTACCTTCCTAATGCAGCTTTCTTCAGCTGCTTACATCTGTAGAGACTGTCGGCATACTTCATTAGTCTCACATAGTCTTTTGAAACACTGAAGCATACAATTACGTATCCATTAGCATCAGTCACTCAAGGTTATACATGCATAAAGGCCAGTCTTTTATTTTTATTTTAGGATTACCGATCTTCCTGTATTCCTGATAGTTACAGAAATAATGCCTTTTGGCTGTAACAAAATAATATGGTTTTCTTGTCTGTTCTCGCTTTTTGCTGCTTAAATTTCATCCAAAACCCAGGTATTCGGTTTCCATTTACCACTGGGGGAATCTACCCCCTGTATATATAGGGAATATAAGTTAGACTTTTTATTTTATTTATTTCTGGCCCATGCTAACTGGGGACCAACATACAGTTGGAACAAAATACCCAGGATAAACTGGGCTCCATTTTATTAAACATCCTACAAGATTTCTGAACACAAATCAAACTCTAAAATCAAAAAAAATCCACCTCATGTTTATTTGTATAGTCTAATTTACCGGTAGGCCTAAAAAAAATGTGTGTGTTTCTGGTTTCACCCTGTCAACAAGTTAGGGTAGGTAGGAAAAAGTTTTTTTTAGATATTTTTTTATATATATTGTTCGCATATATTATGCCATTTTTGTACTAAGGCCTAAAAAAAAAACATGTGTGTTTCCGGTTTCCCGACAGACCCTACTTTATCACCGCCGACCCTAAATATTTTTAGCAAAAAAAAAAAAAAAAAAAATATTAAAAAAAAAAAAAAAAAAAAAAAAAAAAAAAAATTTTTATTTAAATGATAATTTTGTTAGCCAGAGTTGTTAAACATCTAATTTGGATGCAAAGGTTATCAAAAAGTTGCCTTAGTACAAAAATGGCATAATATATGCGAACAATATATATAAAAAAAATATCTAAAAAAAACACTTTTTCCTACCTACCTACCCTAACTTTTTGACAGGGTGAAACCAGAAACACACATCTTTTTTTTTTAGGCCTAAGGCAACTTCTTGATAACCTTTGCAAACAGTTTGGATCCAGATTAGATGCTAAACAACTCTGGCTAATAAAATTATCATTTGAATAAAAATATTTGTTGTTTGATTGTAATATTTCCTTTTTTTTTCTTTTTTTTTTTGCTAAAAATATTTAGGGTCGGCGGTGAAAAAGTAGGGTCGGTCGGGAAACCGGAAACACACATATTTTTTTGTTAGGCCTTATAATAAAGCATATTTTAAGAAACTGACTTAAAATCAAAACTGTCCTAAGTTGTTTCCTAAAACATGGCCCTGATGTCTCAAAACAGCACATATAAGCTTGCTACAGTTGTTTTTTAAAGAAACTAACCAGCTAAATAAGGGCATAAATTACACTACAAAACCAATTGTCAAAACTTTATCCAGGTGTTAAGGTCATATAATAACGCATACATGTATGCGCCAATTAAAAGTATAGTGTTTTTTCATGGACTCTTAGAATACCTGTGCTTAAATATGCGTAAAATGAATTATGAGTTGTTAAGTTTTGGGGTTTGACCTGTCTGGTTATAGCCGTTTATATTGTGTCTAAAGAGTTTGGGATTTTCAAAATATGTAAGTCATCGTCAGCAATGGTGAACATATGTTGTAAAATTTGGCTGTTGTTAGCTACTTTATATTAACACAAACATCTCATGACTTAAAACTAAGAAATGTCATAAATAGAATATGTCATACTTATCCACCAGATGCCTGGCAGTGTTGATCTGCCCCAGGGCCAGTTTGAAATGATCCTTGTCATACAGCACATTCATTAGATCAGCATAGAATGGGTGCACATCCTGTAGAAATAGAAAACAAATTAGGTCAAATAAAGTTATATGTGTAGTTCCGGTTTCCCGACGGACCCCAATTTTTAAGGGCCCGACTCTTAAATACTTCATACGAAAAAAAAAAAAGAGAAAAGAAAAGATTTTTATTTTCAAATTAACTACGTTTTCTATATGTTCTGTACCTGCTATGTACAAATACATATTTAAATTAGTTTATTGGGTTCTGAAAGTATTGATTGAGGAAAAACCACACGACAATCTTGAAGTGTTTATCAAGACCTGAAATTAGGATCTTGCTTTATTTATCCAATATCATTTCTACTTTAAACATGCTTGCATATAATTAAATAAAAAATTGAGTTTCATTTGTTTTCAAACTTACCATGAGCTTTTTTTATATTAAAATGTGACATAGTCAGATATAAGTATCCTTGCCTACCTCAAGTTTTGGGAAGTCTGTTATAATCTGTGTAAGTTTATCATGGAAGTTCTGCTGTGTATACTTGATCTTGCGGGTGTAAAATTGTCTGATTCTTGATATCTTGTACTGCTTGTGGATTACAGTTGGGGTCTTCCTCTGTGTCTTAGATAGCACAATATCTATAAAATCCTGAAACAAACAAATACAAACAATTGTACAATGGTGGGCAATCACTTGTCACTCGCACTCGATCATAATACTGTTACAATCGCTTGCAAATATATACCTGTAACTTAATGGCTGTCAAGTCTTAATGAAGAATTTCCAAGTAAAGAGAGCATATTTCTGTAAACCAATGTTTCTGACAGATATGAAGAATAATGTATAAATGATCCAATCGCTCTGTGAAATTTACGCACGGAACAGTAAAAAGCGATTGTGGTGATATTGGGTACCTGGTGGCCCAGTTAGCTCAGTTGGTAGAGCACTCGCCCTGTAAGCAAGGGATCCTGGATACGAGTCCCATACCGGCCACACTTTTTCCCCTTGGGACACCAGTGGATTCAGATAGTTTTCCAACAGACACTGGAAAGCATACCCCCATCATGCCCTATATTGATATATCAACAAACGGTATTTTAAAACTTTTAAACGGCCCTAGGCCCCTAACCCTGGCAAAGCAGCTGACCCAGACATGTGCTGAAGGAGCTGAGGGAACAAATTGCATTTATCTTGAAGGTAATTTTTCAACTTTCCCTACAGACAGGCCAAGTAACTACAGATTAGACCACTGCCAATGTTGCACTTCTTTACAAAAATAAGGGAAATCGGACCATGGCAGCAAATTACCACCCCATCTTGATGACCTGCATTCTGTGCAAAGTACTCGAACCCATAGTAGCCTCCAACTTAGCAAAGCACCTGAACTCGAACAACATACTGTATGACCTCCAGCACGGGTTCAGAGAAAAGAGGTCCTGTGAGAATCAATTACAGTCTTCGAATTAACCCACTAGCCCGAAGCCCGGGTCGAGTAATTTGCTGGGCAGTCGATTAAAAATTAAAAATTAGTCCGACCGGGCGAGTGAATTTCACGGGGCAATGTATTTAACGCTTGCACCGGTCAGTGCGCGTTAAATAAGACTGGTTGTAACAAGTCGTTAAACGCTTATTAAATTGATAATAATCATGGTAGTGAGATTGAAGCAAATAATAATATTTCAGATGAACGACCAGTCTATTGTAACATTGGACTTGTCCACAAAACAAATGTCGTTTTAAAAGTAACATGACGGTGCTGTTCCTGGCAAAAAGCGTAAAAATGAACAGCCAGAAAGATAAAAAAGCATACGAACATAAAGGAGTATGTAAATTTCAAGAGTCCTGGATGAAAAATCGTCCGTGGTTAAAGTATGATAAAACAAATCAGTGCACTAGTCAGCTTTTGGGGGACTGTGACCAGGGCCCTTAGGAAGGGGGATTTTGCGTTGTTTTTATATCAATGGGGAATTTCTAAGAAACACAAATTAGTGTGTTTTTCAAATTACAAAAAGTGTGCTGTGTTCCTGTATTGGAGTTTAAAACCTTCTAATAACAAGAGGTCAATGACCTTGAAGCTCTACTGATTGATTTTGATTTCAGGAAGTAGTCGCTACAGACTTGTTTTTTGAAAATCTATTTTTAACCGTGGCAGCATTGAATTTCCGGCCGACCTGAAATTTTGCTAAGATCAATAAGACATTAAGAGCAACATTCCTGTGAAGTTTCATGAAAATCCGTCAGGTAGTTTCAAAGAAGTAGTCGCTACAAGTTTTCATTATATAACTCTATGTAAACAAAGCAGCCATGTTTAAGGTCAAATCAAAACGATTTTCGACAAGGACCAACATCATGTCATACTGATCATTTTAGAAAAAGTCCCATATCAATATCTCTTATTGTTTTGAAGAAGTAGTCGCTACAAACTTATTTATTTTAAATCTATTTTTAGCTGTGGCGGCCATCTTGAATTTCCGGCCGACCTGAAATTTTTCTAGGATCAACTAGACATCAAGAGCAACATTCCTGTGAAGTTTCATGAACATCCGTCAAGTAGTTTCAGAGGAGTAGTCGCTACAAGTTTTTACTATATAACTCTATGTAACCAAAGATGGCCGCTGGCAGCCATGTTTAACGTCGAATCAAAATAATTTTCCACAAGGATCTACATCATGTCATGCTGATCATTTTAGAAAAAGTCCCATATCAATATCACTTATAGTTTTCAAGAAGTAGTCGCTACAAACTTATTTTTTAAAAATCTATTTTTAGCTGTGACGGCCATCTTGAATTTCCGGCCGACCTGAAATTTTGATAGGATCAATTAGACATCAAGAGCAACATTCCTGTAAAGTTTCATGACAATCCGCCAAGTAGTTTCAGATGAGTAGTCGCTACAAGTTTTTACTATATAACTCTATGTAAACAAAGATGGCCGCTGGCAGCCATGTTTAACGTTGAATCAAAACGATTTTTGACTAGGATCAACATCATGTAATGCTGATCATTTTAGAAAAAGTCCCATATCAATATCACTTATAGTTTTCAAGAAGTAGTCGCTACAAACTTATTTTTTAAAAATCTATTTTTAGCTGTGACGGCCATCTTGAATTTCCGGCCGACCTGAAATTTTTCTAGGATCAATTAGACATCAAGAGCAACATTCCTGTAAAGTTTCATGACAATCCGCCAAGTAGTTTCAGAGAAGTAGTCGCTACAAGTTTTTACTATATAACTCTATGTAAACAAAGATGGCCGCTGGCAGCCATGTTTAACGTTGAATCAAAACGATTTTTGACTAGGATCAACATCATGTCATGCTGATCATTTTAGAAAAAGTCCCAAATCAATATCACTTATAGTTTTCAAGAAGAAGTCGCTACAAACTTGTATTTTAAAACTCTATTTTTAGCTTTGGCGGCCATCTTGGATTTCACATCAACATGAATTTTTGCCAGGATCAACTAGACTTTATGGGCAACATTTCTGTAAAGTTTCATGAATATCCATCCAGTAGTTTCAGCTGTGAAGTCGCTACAAATAAAAGTTTACGGACAGACGGACGACGCACCACGGCATAAGCTCTGCTGATCTCTGATCAGTAGAGCTAAAAACCAAAGAATAAATAAAAAATTAAGAGAGGAATTTTTCACAGGAAAAGGGAAATATAGATACTTTTAGGGGAGGGGAATGGGCTAAATGTCGGCCCAAACATTGGTCGATCGAGTTCCCTGCGAATGGTGTAATCGTTTTGTAGTGCCTGTTGGAATAGTAGCACAGATAAAAGAGAATGCTTTTGTTAAAGGCACAAGCTACAAGCGGGTTGATGGTATAAAATACGGTACTTTTCCCCCCGCTTGTTAATGTTTTGTTAGTTGGAGAACAAAAATATACACCAAAGAGTTACTTGTTTATGACTTGCTTTAGGCCAAAAAAAAAAAGTTGTTTGTTTCCGCTAACATTCCCAAAAAAAATAGGGTAGGTAGGTAGGCATAACATTTTTTTTTTCGATAACTTTTTTTTTTATTTAAGAGGCAAATTTTGTGCTATAGGTATGTGAACTGACAGCATTGTACACAGTTTATCATTGACAAGGCATGTTTGTGCTACACATAGTATCAACCTACAGCATTGTACACAGTTTATCATTGACAAGGCAAGTTTTGTGCTATACATAGTATCAACCTACAGCATTGTACAATTTCATTGAAAATGCAAACTTTAAGCTTTAAGATGCAGGACCGGTATCTCGAGACCTTCAGAATAGAATGAAAAGGCTTCTGTTGGTTAAATATGTAATAAAAATAGCAATACCAAAATATTAGCCACCGATTTCAACATAAAACATAGAATTTCGACTTTCCAAGTTTTTTATCAAAACATTTCTTGAATCTGACTATGAAAGAAAAAATAAAATTCCCTGGTTGTGGTGGGACTCGAACCCGCAACCTGCTGCTCACAAGACAAGCGCTCTAACCACTGAGCTATCGAGGTAGTTGAAATAAACGGTCATTTAGTACAATGTATTAGTTACAATGTAAACAACTCGAATAAAACCGAAAATAAAACATTCATGTACTGTTGCAGGTCTCAAAAGATATTTTCAAGGCCACTCGCGTTGCAGGTCAAATGCCAGGGCCTCAACATCCACTCGCTATAAAACCTGACCGATTCCATTTAACAATAGAAGCATCTACCATGGATCAAGTGCAACTGGCAGAGATTGACATTATAAATTTGCATATTACCCTGTAATATCTTTAAAACTGTGACCTTTTCCACTTTTGTTTTTGACAGTGTTGACTGGGTTCATTTAGCAATTTGTAACGACAAGGTGGCAGGAGTTTTACACTCGTTGGAACTGACAAAAACACTCACAAACTGCTGGAGGGGCGAGTGGATTTTTCGAGACCTGACAGTTGTGACAGAATTTCAAGTGCCTGTTGTATTTTGATGGTAAAAAATGACAACATGAATTTAAATGCATGCTATCATTTTTTACCATTAAAAATACTAGTGAAAACTTGATTTCACACAGTTTTAATACCATCAAACATCATGGTGTTTCAGAGCAAAATTTTCTTGATAAATATTTACTTCTGTACTTTTTTATCTTACAATTAACAGCTATTATAAAGGATTTAAATTTATCGACAAAAAAGGAAATGTGACAAAACCTCGTAAGATTTTTCTCCATTGATGTTGGTGGAAACCAGGGTCTTCACAAGGTTGATGGCTTGAGGATGATATGAAAGAAATAGTTCGTAGAATGTCCAAGAGAGTAGACACACTGAATTTTTTTGTATAGGCTTGTTATTGTGAGGGCAGATGCCCAAATTCACGGCCAAAATACACGTTGGCCGATCCGTGGAGGCTGCCATATTGGATCGACTGCTGACGATAAAAACGAGGACAACCAAATGAATACGTTTTTCGTACTCATTTATTTCGTTCCGTCTACGTTTCGCAAACATTTTCTTTCGTACCCAAAAATTTTCGTACCAAAATCGGAAAAAAAAGTTTAGGGTCGGGGGGTAAAATTAGGGTCGGTCGGGTTAGTGGAAACAAACAACTTTTTTTTTTACGCCTTATTACTACGAATATAATACAAATGACAATAAAGCAACAAAATCAACATTATTATATACCATACAAAGCCAAATTACGAATTATTTTTTCAGGCTAGTAAGCTTGGGTTTGGGCTAGTAATTTTTCCAAGTATTTAGCCCGAATGAGCTAGTGCTTTGAAAAAATTAATTCGAAGACTGAAATTGACCTGGCAAAAACATGCAGTCAAGGTAAGCAGACAGATTTAATCCTCCTTGATTTTAGCGAGGCCTTTCACAAAGCCAACCATGAGAAACTGCTATACAAGCTCAGCACTTATGTATTACAGGTGAGACCCTAAACAGGATACGGGAATTTCTGTTACAGGACGTAGACAGTAGTACTCAACGGCGAGAAATCAGACACTATACCAGTTTCATCCTCTAGGTTGTGTCCTAGGCCTGATATTGTTTCTTCTGTATATTAACGATCTGCCTGAAAGTATCACCTCACTAGTAAGGCTGTTTGCTGATGACACAGCAGTTTACCGGACTATTGACGATCAACAAACCGACAAAAACATACTCCAGACAGATGCTTCAGAGGTCGGAGACTAAGTGGGACTTGGAATTTAATGCGTCTAAATGTGAAGTAATTAAATTACAAGGTCAAAACACCCACTTCCCACAAACTATATACTTCATGAACAGACGCTTAAGACAACTGAGGGTGCTCATTCCCTTGGTGTTAATATCAAAAGCAACCTATCTTGGAACACGCACAGCAACAGGGTAGCAGGTATGGCAAACCAAATGCCTGGCTTTATTAAACGTAATATAAAGGTTAATTCTCTCAAACTGAAGGAATGTGCATACAATGCCCTTGTCCGACCACAACTAGCATATGCCACCATCATTTGTAGGGTTTGATACAGTTAAAATGAAACGGTACAGTACTGGTACCAATGAAACGGTACGGTAATTTAACGGTACTGTTAACGATACCGCGTGAATCAGCAATGACAGTTGAAACCCATCTTCGATCAGTTTGCTTGGCAAAATCGGTCTTATTTTCGTATTTGATTTATTTCATTTTCAGTTATCTTCTTCTTTAAAGTTACATTTATTTTTTGTGTTATTTCATGTTCAGTTACATATATATATTATATTTATTGTTAGTTTCATGTGTTTTAACTCCATTTAATTGTGAATACGAAAATAGGTATCCAAATGCGTGCCTCACTACTAGACTGGTACAACTTTATAAAGCGCGCCGTAGTCTATGAATGTTGGTTCATAAAGCGTGTAAATACTACACAGCAAAATAATGACAGTGAATGCTGTGTGAGTCTGGGTGTAAATATTTAAACAAAATGATGACACGCTGATAGTTCATCGCAATCACTGCGGTTTGGAGCTTGGTTGATCTGTCGCTGCCAGAACAGCTTCAAAATAAGACACATTTTTTCAAATACCAATAAGGGTACCGGGATTTTTTTTAAACGAGTAAATACCGGTTCAGAGTGCAACAGGACGATACCAGCACCGGTGTCCTACCCTAATAATTTGGGACCCCCACACGCAGTCCAAGATCGACAAACTTGAAAAAGTCCAACGCCGAGCAGCAAGGTGGACGTTAAACGACTATTCGAGCTACTCGAATGTTACTTGTATGTTGGAGAGGCTGGGATGGAGGTTGTTAGAGCAACATTGAGCAGATGTGCGCCTTTGCCTTTTCTATAAAATAGTGCATGATATGGTAGCTGGCCCTATTCCACAACACTTTGAACCCAAACATAGGGTTTCAAGGTATTGTCACTCCATGACTTTTAAGACATATCCATACAGGGGTTGACTACTATAAGTACTCATTCTTTCCTCTAACTGTTGTCCAGTGTCACCAGTGTCACTCCGAGCTGATGTTGTGCTGCAGAAAGATCTTGACTCGCTCAAAATGGCTTTCAGCCGCATCCACAACATCAGACATAGCATGACTGTTTTTAACACTGCTTTTAACTTTAAATTATGCTGTTTTTAACCTTAAACTGTTTCCCCCTCAAAAATCTTATTTTTAACTTTTCTTGTCTACTAAAGCTGATGGGGTCATTGTCGTACCGGGTACTACAGAAAGGTACCCGGGGTACATTTATGTATACAGAAACGTACCCGAAAACCATCGAAATCCAGAAAGGCCCCCAAATATACATAAATGTACCCGAGAAAAAATACAATGTCGTAAAACGCGGCCGTAACACGTTCTATTACTTCATGGAAACGAAACTTTCATTGTTTACAAAGTTTAATCGAATCACTTTTTAAAGGGACTCACGGCAATCTTGAAGTGTTTGAAAGTTTGTGTGTGTGTGTGGTTCTGAGGTTTATAGTCCCTCCACCAACAAACATGAAAAGCTCGAGATAGCTCATGTATCTTGAAGCGATGGGTACTATGATCTGCGTTGAGTATGCTGGTTGATCTGGTGCTGCTGTGTTGTCGGTAGGGGTGTCGCGATATACCGGTATATCGCGGTATTCACCCGTGCGATAAAATATTGCGATATTAAAAGTACATACCGGTATTCCGCGATATTCATGAAGTGTGTTGTGTTTTCTTTCATATCCATCGTATTTCCGCGGCTTTTAATCTTTGCACGCTTATTTGAAAGTGAAAAATAAAAAAACTTGTACCACTCCACGAAGCTGCGTCGTCCAGCCATTTTATTTATACATTATTACGTAGGGTTCTCAATAGACGCGTACACGCGCGTTTTGACGCATGGAAATTCAATTTGACCCAATTCTGACGACATCCTCTAGGTGGTTGAGTCAACGAAATACTGGGCTGGTGCAGTTTAGGTAGCCCAGTTTGGAGCCACACCCATCACAGTATGATCCCTGCGCCGCACACACCATCCGACGGCCGGTACATCTTCCCCTCTTCGGTCTTCAGTCAAATATAGGCCTCTGCGTCGATCCCTATAACTGCCTACATACTGCTACTTCTACTGTGGGGTCGGGGGTTGATCTCAGCTCCGGCCTGCAGACTTCTGACGTTTAGAGTTCGGTGTAGCCAAGACATCCTCACTCTCGGTCAAATGACACTCAAGCTACTAAACTCTATGGGCTGACCTAAGAGTTCGGTAATACCACTCCACGTGAATAGAGCGGCAATGGCGTATAGGGCTGGCAAGGCAACTCCAGCGTATTTTTTCCTTCTTTCTTCCCAATCGCCAAAAAATTGTATTTTCCCCAATTTTGAGTAAAAAAAATAATAATAATAAAAAAAAAGAATCCCAATTCCACATTTTTCTTCCCAAAATAGTAAAATGTTTTAGAATAATCTTCTTAAATAACATTTTTACCAGGGTTTTCGACATTTGTTCTGCTTTTCTGTGTAAATTGAACAAAATACAATTTTGAGAAAAAATGCGTGTTTTTTCCCAATTTGACCGGTCACGGACCCATTCCCAAAATGGTGAAAAAAAACGCTGAACTCCTACACAAACATCAGGAGTGTCATCAGTGCCCACACAGTGATGTGCACGCGGTGAAGATAGCAGGTGGGAAGTGTTTGAAATTAGTGTCTCGATTTATATATTCAATATCAGGGCCTCCTCTGGCCAATTTTTTTCTTGCGTGGCGCACTTGCGCCAAATGAAAAAAGTTGGAGCCATTTGGCTTTAATGGCCCAAGCCATATTTCTTCTCGAGTTTTATGTATAAATGTATTTTAAATGTGAAAATAAGAGATTTGGTTAATATCTGGAACACTAAGGAATGAAATGAATAAAACCAAACAAAATTAATAAAAATTATTTATATAAATATATATATGTTTTCGAACCCCCAATATCTGGAAAGTTTCTACATCGCATGTTTGCTTAAATCAAGTAGCTGAACCTAATGACAGCAGGAATCATACATAGAGGCATTCATTTGATTGTTTAAGATGTATAGGTAGGCCTTTATATCAGTAACAAGATCAGAACCTGCCGTTATTTTTAACTGTGAAAACCCATGACATTTGCTATATCTTTACGTCTTTTTTAATTTATGTTGAAAACTTTAAAGATGAACTGCCATATACATTAAAAACATATTTTGGCAATGAAATACACATAAAACCTCCTGGAACCAGTGTTTTGTGTAAAATGTTTGAATTTTTTGTGAAATCCAGATTCAGACACCTCGAAATTATGAATGAACAAAAACGAAACAAATGCCACGTGGATCTGGTCAATCATGTAAAATATGTAAATTAATGAGGTGTTGATTTGTGTTTGATTGGTTAGAACCTGATTGACTAGATATTATTCAGTAGTGTAATACTTTATGGTTGCAAGGTGTTGCATGAGAGACTTGATTACCCCAGTGCTCAAAGAAAATTATTTTAAGAGACAGGCCCAGGGCTTGTTGCTTCTGAAAATGGAACAGGCCCCGATTTGAAATGGACATGCCCTGATTTGAAATGGACAGGCCCTGATTTAAGATGGAAAGGTCCTATATTTTTTCTTATTGGAAATGTGTCTTTATTCACTTTTATAGCACACATACATTTTGTTACGTATGTATTAATCAAGCTCAGAACCTCCTCTGACTATATTTTTCTTTTTGCTACCACTTTATGCTCCCTGGTCAGCAGACTTATTTACCATTTCGTTTAAAATATGTTAGAATAGAATATTACATAGTAATTTATAACCAATGCAAAGGAGAGTACTAGCACTTTTGCCAAACTATAATAATCAGAGCTGACTTGGTGAAACTGGAGCTAAACTTGGAGCCAAATTTTTAATCAGGTTTTATGAGACTATCTGAGCCTCCTGTGGCTATATTTTTTCTTTTTGTCACCACTTTCTCCAAGTAAAGAATTAGGAGCCTAGACTAGAATTCATTTAAAAGTAGATTCCAGGAACTCCTTACACCTTACATAGTGAATAAAAATATACTTTATATCTGTATTTATACATATACAGTAATATATTTTTCTTTCCACCAACATGTATTTGTAAAGGACAGTTTTTCTTATTTGTTTATGTAAAAAAAAAAAAAATATATATATATATATATCCGAACTTATGTACCATCCGAACTACTATGACACCGCACTTTTACGGCCCGAACTTTTCACAAACATTCAATCGAAATACCATCAATAACGATTTTTTTTTCATGCATTAGTGTGTTTTTAATGACAAAAACGGTATTTCTTATCACAAAGGAAAGAAAACACAACCCTAATAGCAGAATAATGAGTTTTATGTCAACAATTGTCGACCTCAAAGTTTTGACAAACTGCCGACACGAAGCCTGGCAAAATATTCAAACTTCTTATTGTTTCAATGTGTGTATAACACATTTTAATTACTTTATTGCAAGTGTTTCACAGTTCACAATACACATGGGAGTATTTTGTCTTAAGGAACTTGAGCTTGAGATCCAGTAAAACTGAATTTTTGGGGGATATTTTTTTTTTTTTTTTTTTTTTTTTAAGACAGGCCCGACGGGCTCCTCGTCTGCAAATGAGACAGGCCCGGAATGGATTTCGAGGAGCCCCGGGCGTCGGGCTATCCTATTTCTAGAGCACTGTACCCCTGAGGCGAAAACGACAGTCATCAGTTGTTATTTAGGGATTAAGTTAATTACCGGAACACTAAAGGTTATCAGCTTTGTTTGTTTATTTAATGTTAAATGTTCACGCGTGGTAGGTGTCAATTGGTTAGTTATGTTGTTTTAGACTACATTCAATGTACACTCGTCACGGTGATTAGTGTTGAGGTCTATTTGTAACAGGCCGATTACAGCAGAGAAATTAAACAAGTTTGGTTGTTTGGCAATTTCGATGTCGCCAAACACTTTCGCCAAAGTTTGAAATTTTGAGCCATTTTCTTTTTTCTTTCGCCATTGGCGATGCCCAGAGGAGAGCCTGAATATCATGTTTACTTTTTCCCTGGTTACATTTAAATCAACAAAATGTTAAGTATTCACTATTTTGTCTTATTATACTATAAATTTTAATTAATATCAAAAATTAATAATATGCAAAATCAAATTGTTAATACTATTCTTATAATTAATATTAATGATTGAACAAATACAAGTTAAGCAGAAAAACTAGCGGGACGCTGTGAGTTTTTAAAAGCCGCTCGCAGTTGCCTCCGCCTTCAAGGAATGCAGATGATCTAAATATTTGACCTACTCTTCTTGAATGACGAGCTGCATATTTGTTTACTTTTTTTTGCGCGGGATTTGATGATTTACAACTTCCGGTTTATCGACAATGCGCTCCGTATTTTATTACTAACCATGGCAGCCTAAATATGTTTTTAAGAACATTAGCGCAATAGTTAATGATAAACAATATTGTTTAAGTAGTTGTTTTATCAAGTTCTAAATTGTTTCAATTCCGCCAGTGAGATCTTGTTTGTCCGGGTACGTTTCTGTATATTTGGGGGCCGTTCTGGAATTCAAAGATATTCGGGTACGTTTCTGTATACATAAATGTACCCCGGTTACCTTTCTGTAGTACCCGATACGACAATGACCCCATCAGCTATAAAAGACACAAAGCACAGTTGCTCGATTATGCGCGCGAGGCAAAAAGTATAGATATTTACTTCACTGGCGACAAGGATAGTTCAGTGAATGCGGGATAGCAGCACCAAGTGTCTTAAAATGTAAAGAGGGGAGGAGTGTGGTGATACTGGGTACCCGGTGGCCCGGTTAGCTCAATTGATAGAGCACTCGTCCTGTAAGCGAGGGGTCCCGGGTTCGAGTCCCGTACAGGCAGCACTTGTCCCCGTTGGTTTACTTCTATATATACATATTAATACACATTATGTCAGTGTTATTTTCTGGCTATTAGACTTACTAGTAAAAGTTAAAACACGAAAACAAACGACAGATTTATTACCAGAAAATCATTCACAAATGCTTACCTTTGCAGTGGGTACCACCGTTATCTTTTTAAAGTTGTAGTGAGACATATTTCTGGTTGCCTTTCGCCAATATCAAGTCTTAAGTTTAAAGCTGCGTCCGAGTGATAGTTTTATGTTTTTAAGTTACTTGTCATCAACTATTTTTCCGGAAGTGAAATTCCCACGTGGATGTTCGGTTAGTGGTAAATGGCGGGCGAATAACCGGCATCTGTCTGCCGGTTATTTGCCGGGACGTTAGAAAGGTTCTGTACATCTGAATGGTACATGAATCAAAAATGATAGAAAAGGCTAACGGAAGACATTTCTTAGTCGCTAATTGCGTGATAGGCCTAAATCACCGGTAACGGGTCAACTCGGCCCGGGTCAATTCGGCCCTAGAAGTGGGTCAGGTCGGACTGAGTCAGCTCGGCCCCCTATAGAACATATACTATTAATAGGTGTTGTTTGTGGTAAGAATAAAACGACCCCATATATAAATAGATAATGATAGAGCATATAAATATGTTGACCAGTCTGACTTTTAAATCTTAGACTTTTAAATCTTATTCGAAGAAAACGTTGAATCAATCCCATCAATGAAGTTATTTTTTTAATAATTTTATTCAGACACTTGTGTACAAGCATACATGATATAAATACAAACATATTTAGGCAAAAACACGGAGATTAAAAGACAAAGAACAATCCGAAGAAAACAGAGAGCCTACAAAAAGTCAAGAAGAACTAAACTGAAAAAGGACATCGACCGGCACAAACAACTAAAAAACAGTGACGGATTTCTCCGGAGCGACACTAAATCCAGAGCCAACATCCTCAACGAACAGTTTACGTCTGCTTTTACCAATGAGAATACCTCCAACACTCCAGATAAAGGCCCAAGTAATATACCACCCATGCAGAACATCACAGTAGACTGGAAAGGTGTCCACAAGCTCTTGGTCAACCTGGAAACACCCAAAGCCACTGGCCCTGACTCTATTCCATCATTCATACTGAAAGCAGCAGCAACAGAATTGGCACCAGCATTAGCTCAACTCTTCCAAATTTCGATAAACCTTGGAGAAGTCCCACAAGACTGGAGAGAAGCTTTAGTGGTACCTATCTTCAAGAAGGGTGACAAACGCCAAGCAGCCAACTACAGGCCCGTATCACTAACCTCTATCACTTGCAAGCTGCTGGAACACATTGTACATAGTAGTATAATGCAGCATTTCGACAAATACAACATAATTTGCGACAAGCAGCACGGATTCAGGAAAAGGCACTCATGTGAATCACAGCTTCTGACCACCATCCAAGACATTGCTTCCAAAATGGCGAAGGGCAAGCAGGTTGATGTTATACTGCTTGACTTCGCCACGGCCATTGACAAAGTCCCACACATAAGACTCCTCCACAAACTGGACCACTACGGAGTGAGAGGCAGTACCAATAAATGGATCCATTCCTTCCTTAGCCACAGAACACAAGTTGTCTTAGATGGTACGAGGTCGGAGACAACAGATGTAATGTCGGGAGTCCCTCGGACCTCTGTTGTTCCTTGTCTTCATCAATGACCTACCAGAGTCTATCAGATGCTCACAAACTAAATTATTTGCAGACGACAGCCTTCTTTACAAAGTCATTGTTAACTCCACTGACAGCCAGCTACTCCAAAGGGACCTCACCGCCTTAGAAACCTGGGAAGAAACTTGGCAGATAAGATTTAACCCCAGTAAATGCACAGTACTGAGGATCATGCTCAACAACAAAAAGAAGGCCATACAATCCAATTACCAACTCCATGGCCACACACTGGACGTAGAGGAGGCCAGCAAATACTTGGGAGTCACCATCAGCAACAACCTCTCATGGGACCGGCATATACAGAACACCATTGGTAAAGGCAACCAAACTTTCGGCTTCCTGAAAAGGAACTTAAAGGAATGCACGCCTCCGGTCAAAGCAGCTTCGTACACCGCTATGGTTAGACCAACACTGGAATACGCCTCCATTGTCTGGGACCCATACCACCAGACCAATGTCAAAGCCCTAGAGCAGGTCTAACGCCGTGCCGCCCGCTATGTCTTCAATGACTACTCCAGAAAATCCCCAGGATGTTCCACTAAGATGCTGAAAGACCTCAACTGGGAATCGCTCGAGACCAGACGAAGACATAACCGACTGTCCATGCTATACAAAATACAGCACGGTACAGTTGACATCCCCTTGGAGAAGTACTTGCACGCCAGTGACACCCGTACAAGAGGACAGCATCGATTCTTCCAGAAGAGAATAACAGACAAGGCCTACTACAATTCATTCTTCCCAAGAACGGTGAGAGATTTGAACACACTCCTATCTACAGTGGTCTCCTCGCCCTCACTGGAAGAATTCAGATCACTCCTCTTGGTGTGATCTGCTCCTTCATGGCGACAAAGACAGCAGTGTAAATAATTTTACCAATTTTAACTGTACATAGTTTTTGGACTAGCTGTGCGCCATCAGCATGCCTAGTCACGCAGAGCTAATTAAGTTCTATGAAGATCCCAGCTCTTTACCTGGAAGAAGAAGAAGAAGAAGAAGAAGGAGGAATGAAATCTGTACATCCTGTATCTGTATGATACACGTTTCTGTCACAATTGACGATTACAACGCGGGTTGGTTGCGCATTAATTAATATCAAATATACTTAACAATGAATTAAAGTGACAAGAAAAAAATAGTAAAAATGGATAGGAAAGGTGGAAGAAAGATATTCTTAGTCGCTAATTTCGTGATTAATTAATTAATATACACCTTTAAAGCATCAGTATTAAAAGGTGGAATAAACGTTGTGAATGTTATGGTTTAATTGTTAAAGATATTATTTACAGTGTTCCATCTCGCTTTGATAGCATCAGAATTTTTTTTAGGGTACATAAACAATGTGATTATTTCAAGGTGTTTATATCTCTTCAAATGCTAAATAAAACGCTATAATTTGGGAGACATTGATCAGTTTATAGGAGTAGACGTAACTTTTAAAAATGAGAAGACGAATATTAATTATCGAATGTATATGACGTTTTCATTCTGTTCAACCTATAGGAGGACTTCATGGGGGTTTATTTTTACATCAATTCCACGTTGATTCTTGATTTGTTCAACAAAAAAAACACGTAAAAGTACATGTTTTGGATACATACGTTCATAAAATAAATGAAAAACAGTTTCTTTCAAGTTGTTACAAAAAGTACAAAGTTCTGTTTCGGACATTTTGCACTGAAAAAGTTTGGCAAACGATGAAATATTTTGAACTGCAAGCTCTGCAGATAGGTATCATCTGTTATTTTAAAACTGTGTTCGTATACAATTTCCCTGTCCTCATTTTGTAAGCCTATCCCAAGTTGTGCTGGAGTCTGTTAGGTGTTTCTGCAATGTCTTTTAAGAATTCTTGATTAAAAGTAAAGTTAACATTTGTTGTTGCCTTTAATTTCACACCCGATTACCGGCAGCCGTAGGCACAGTTCGGCAGCCGTAGGCACAGTTCCCGGTAAAAAAAAACAAGTTTCAAAAGGGTAAATAAATCTAGTTTTATGACTTAGAAAAGTGAATCGGCCATTTTAATTTGGAAGGAATGTTGTGTATGTCACCTGATTCCCACGAAATTTGAACCTATATTATGCGAGTTACGGTAAGTCAAATGTTGAAATTAAGCTAAAAAATGTGATTGTAGAAAGTTAGAGACCTGGTACTCGGTAAATAGTCAAGTTTAAGAGATTTCAGACATACTGCCATAAAATATAATCTTTCCTAAATAAACAGTCCAAATTTTAGCCCACAGAACATTTTATTAAAATAATTGTGGGTTTTTAAAACACGACCGGGTATTGAAAGATGGCAGGAGTACGGTACAGTTCCATTATTTATTGGCAGGTAGCTAGTACAGTTCCGAAAAATGGCAGGCGTATGGTACAGTTCCAAAAACATCGGACGCTAAAGTCTTTTCTCCTTTGGTATAGTGGTGTAATTTCGAAAACACTAATGAAGAAGTACTGTATATAGAATTATATACATCTTCGGTCCTTCCAAAACCCACCAACCGTAGGGAAACGTGAATATAGGCTCGTTTGAACCTTCATTCCGACGGTACAGTACAGAGAAAGACACGTTTTAATAACAATCGTATGTTGTGCTGAGTTACGTCCTCTTTTTATAATTCACCATTTATGATAACAGGCGTTTGGTATTTAGATGTTTTGGAATAGATTGCTTAATTTTAATTATTGCATAGTTGAACACATCACATTAATTACGTTTTAAGGCCACTCTATGTAACTTAATGTAAAAACCCTGTTTGACTTTCCGATATTAGTTTTGGGAGTATTGATTTAATTCGATTGGCAATAGCTGAGGATGCAATTTTCCCATCCACATTTATAAGCGAAACAGGTCTCCAGTTTTTTTAATGCAGTTTTGATTTACCTTCCTTAGGAAGACAAGTGATCACACTTTGTCTTTGAGTGACTGATAACGACTTGAAATCGTATCCTTGATTCAAAGATCTAACCAAAAAAATACCAATATTTTTTCCAAAAGAACTTATAAATTTCAACTGTAAGGCCAGATAAACCTTGAAGTATTCAGTAGATTTTCCCCCTTCTGCTTTCCATTTCGCTTTTGTTCTTACAATAACTCCCTTTATTCTTTCATCCCTGATTGTTTTTAGCTCTATATATGCATCTAATGGATCAATTTCATTTTAACAGAATGAAATCTCATAAAACATATAATTGTTTAAGTTTAGTTTCTATTTCATTTTCTTTCTTATTTTTTTCTCATTTTAAAAAGAAAGCAACGTATATGGTTTTGCCCCTAATCATAAGTTTAAGCGTCTCCCAAAATAGTTGTTTATCTATATTAAATAGTATTTCTTGTTCATCACTTAAATTGTTCACTTTATATTGGTCTATTGTTTCAGAAATAGTTTGTTTGACAATGAAGTTATTTGGTTATATAACCATAATTATTATATAACCTATAAATAGACGCGTTTTCATTGGCTAAAAAGTAATTTTTTAGAAAAAATATCTAGCGATATTGACCTGTTTTTTTTGATATTGACCTGTTTTTTTGATATTGACCTGTTTTATATAAAAAAAAATTTGATATTGACCTGTTTTATATAATTGTAAATTGAGGGTTATATAATAAAACAGTTATGGACTTTTCAGCTGTTATACATGATGTTGATATGCACCAAAAAATCATTATTGACCTCGGCTATCGCCTCGGTCAATAATGATTTTTTTGGTGCATATCACATCATGTATAACAGCTGAAAAGTCCATAATTGTATAATGTAATAAATCATTAATGTGTATGCACGTGTTTGTTAATTATTTGAATAATGTGATAAATAAAACATTGTTTGATCATTATGATTTTGTTTATCTTTTTTTTCAAACTATATTATTAGTTTTCACCTTATTAAGTTAAACAAAACAATTCTTTGATGATGCCTGCAATTATAAAAAATATGCTTACGCTATGTCCCGGTGTTATGAGTTTTCGACGGTGTAAGCATTAATCTAAGTGTAGATAACAGAAACAATGTTTTTCAAATTCAAAAAATATTCGATCTTAGTTTGTTTACATTTGAAACATTTCGGAGGGTGTCCGGTGAACTACGTCTTATGTTTTCGACGGTGTTCCTAAATGGTATATACTTACAGTTTTGACTAAAATATTACGTAATTATAAACTTACCTCAACACAACAGTTTTAATATATCCACAGGGACTTACAGATACGTATTACTTTTAAGAGAGTTTCGTACAGAGACCTTCGTGGGCTCCTTTGCATCCTGGGTACAAAATATATCCCCGAGACAGATTTTTCTTTAATATTCATGCAAAATCATACATGCACCCACCTGCAACATGTATCACATTTTACCCCGGTAAAAAAAAAAGTCATATATAGCAGAAAAAATATAAAGAAATATAAAAAAAATAAAATAAAAAAAATCCAAACTCTTTGCATATAACACACTTTTATGATTCTACTTCTAGCGTTTATACAGTACTCTAAAGAGTGAACCAAACAAACGTGTTACAGGGGTGATGTAACTTTTATGCATAATCTTTGTTGGACAATACACTTTCAAAATGATGGTCACGACATTTTTGTATTGACAATGATTCTGTCAGTGCAGACGAACATTGTAATTTTTAAATCAATAATGTCTTAGTCTTGTAATATTAAGTTATTTGAAGGGACGTTTTGAGATTAGTGTGAAAAGTGAAAACGTGTAGTGGGGTTTTCTTTTTTATTACAACGAGCTTCTCAAATATACATTTTTCTCAAAAATATTAACGATGGCATTTCATTTCAGTGTGATTTTCAACCAATCTTCAAATGGTGAACTCTGAAATCAGGCGAAATCCGAAATAATACGAGATAAACACAAGAACGTCGAAAACATGTGCCGACGGGATATAAGGTATACATATACGTAGCACATGTCTTGCCAAAGGAGACCGACCATATAATACGTAGATATTTTTAATTTTATCTTCATTTCTTTTCTTATATGTTTAAGAATTAATTGTAAATGATAAAATACCAAACTTAGCTTCTATCATAAACAAAATATAAGGAGGCCGAGTTGACCCGGGGCCGAGATGATTCCGGGTACAAGTTGGTTTAGGGCTGAGTTGACCCGGATTCACATCACCAGTCAGTCCTGTCTGGGTACCTGGGAATTCACCCAACCAGCATAGCACAGAGAATCACTAGAAAACTAACAGACAATCAGCTGGAATTGGGTTTAAAATGAAAGTTTGGAAAGCTCGTGTTTGTAAAATTCCAAATCACGAGCCTCAGTCTGGTAGACTATTCCAAAGACAAACAGTTTTTTGGGGATGGAGAGTGAGGGGGTGGGGGACTAAATATGAGATAGTCACTGATAGAAGATAACTGTCTAAATTTCAGACAGTGATTCAGCCTGATGCGAGATGATGTCAGAGCCTCGGATGCAGGTATGTCCACAGGGCCATGAGCATGGTGAATTGGCTCTTAGTAAACCTTGACTCCCGGGTTTCTCATTTGAGGTACTCGCTCCAGCATAGATGTGACACTGCTCGTGTTTCTATAGCGGTTGGATATGTACCGTGCTTCTCGACGTCGGACCATGTCTGCCGTCTTGTTGTGCTCTTGTGGGTGAGGGCTCCAAATGGTAGAACAGTACTCTAGGATGGGTTTTACTAGGGAGAAGTATGCCGAGGACTTTGTCTGTTCGTTGGTAATCTTCAGGTTCTTCTCAAGAATTCTGGTGTACTGTCTGACTTCTTGACTGTTTTGTCGATGTGGAGGCTCCAATTCACGACTTTTGTAGCAGCTCTACAGCGAGATCCTTTGACGACTCAATGTCTCAAAGACTTGACCCTTCAGTGTGTAGTTTGAGAATACAGGAGATCTTGATCTGGAGACTCTTTTTACAACATATATAGTACAATATAATATGTCAATAATATTCTCATTGGTTCGTGCATTTCACGCTTGATTAGAGAATCGGGTGATCTGCAAAATAGCGACATATAATCCTCTGCTCTGGAACACATTTTAAAACTTTTAAGTCCAATTGTTTTCTTAGAAATATATATATAACATAACTGGTACATCTGACTTTGTTAAGTACTTTGAATTAGAGAAGCTTTCCGTGTTTCTAATTATAAATTACGCCAAATTAAAATATTTGACATACAAATTCGTTTGCAAAAGAAATTTTCGAAATATTTAATGTTAACGCTGAATTACAGTTACTTGAAATTAAAAGGGAGGTAATTTATGATTATTCATGCTTCATTTTATTACAGAGGAGCATCCGCAATAAATGGGCCAACCTTTTATGGGTTTTTTAAATATCGTTTCCTACACATTTTAAGAATTTCATACCTTTCAGTGGACTTGATTCATATTATGTGTTTTATCAGCACATTTCATGTTTTCATAAGAAGGGAGGGTAACTCTCAAAAGATGTAAACTATTAAACAAAAGATAACATTTTACAGACTTTTGAAAACAAAATACTTGTCACACAACTATTCTAAAATATTTTTAAGAAAAAAAAACTAGTTAAAATTTAAAAATGAGTAATTAGGAATAGCACAGATCGATATTGACGTCACACAATAAGACCGTAAATTTTACAAAATATCGCGCCATTTAAAAATGGAAGCACAATCAAAATCAATAGATTCCCGATCTGTTTTGGGACAAAATCATACATATTTTTACGAATGAAATCTATTTTTAGCAATGTTATGCAATCTTGATTCGTGCTGTTGTGTTCAGTGTAGAGAACGGGCTTGTTTATGGTTTGTAGTTGTACACTCTTTCAGATTTATATTTAGGTGAACTGCAATATTGCCCCTTTTAATCTTCGAAAAAAAATTGGTATGAATGAATGAATGGTGCTTTACGGCAAGTCGGCACATAAATAGGTCATATTGTGCGTAAAAACTGATGAATGATGAAGTAGCTACCTATTCCAGATTGCCATCATGGAAAAATGGCATCTACTGACATTGCTCTTCTCAAAAACTGATAATAAAATTTGCCACCCGAGTTCCTACCAGTTTCAGTCCTGGCTCTCCGACAGTTAATATACCCGAAACAAAACATAAATGCATTCTGTTCAAAACTAGTCTATAGAAATGTAAAATGTGGAACAAATAACAGCAAGCAGAAGAATATTTCTATACAGAAAGTCGTTGTGATGTTTGACTTTACTTGTATGCATTAAGTATTCACATTGAGTACACATCCGACCAAGGAGAGAAGTTGCGAAAACAATCTTTCGTAAGGATGTCAACTTTTCACACGGATATGGCTAATATGACATTCACTCATTATTGTTTTTTTATAAAACAGCAGTTATTGACATTCACACGGTCCTCTATTTGTATACAACATTGAATATTGTAAAAATAATTAAAACTAAGTACACGCATTTGCGTTAAACATAGTCGTTATTATAAGAAACATTCAAGACAGGCCAGACGCTTCGTCACACTTTCGTTTTGACTCATCAGTTCCAAGACAAAATTGTTTTGTATCATCATATGTTTTGACAAAACCAAAAACGAGCTCAGTGATAATGTAAACTTAAATTAGATGTATGAGGTTTGTTACAAGTCGCAGAAAGGTTACATTGTCCCGTAGTCCCCGAATCTAGCACAATGGCACATCAACCATGCATATCTACCAACGTGCATGATGCCAAGTGATGCATGACGATGGCTTAATGGAAGAGACTCCGCCTCGCATGCGAGAGGTCGAGGGTTCAATACCCGGATGGGACATATCAAATACTTTATAAAAATAGTACTAGTAGCTCCATTGCTTGACGCTCAGCAAATACATGTACAGTATATTGCTAGCAGGGCCTTTTTACCAGTTTTGGGGAAGGGGCATTTTGGCCTAAATTAGGGGGGAAATGCATGAATGGGGAATGAAATTTCCTGAGGTAAGTTTAAAAAATGGGGAAAACTGCATGATTTTAAAAGAAGTTTGGTTGGGGAAGGGGCCTTATACAGGCCGCTGCAAAGAAGGCTAAAAAGGCCCTGGCTAGGACTGCTCGACATGGAGTAAGTATAATGTGATTGGGTGGGATATTATTTTATTTGTCTACGGAGTGGTATTCCAGAGTGGCAACACTACGAAGTAGACGCCAATGCTACAAGTAGACGGCGTCGCGATATGACTGAAAAGTGTTTGAAAGCAACGTAAAACCCAGTACATACATATATATACACAAATAATGAACCAATGTTCATGCTGTAAGAGTCATACGGTAATGCCATGCAGCCTGTATGGTATACAATGCATAGTAAGACAGTTTGTACCGAGTGGGAAGGTAATGCATAGTATGCAGAAGTGTACGCGGATTCACCATGTCAGGAGAGGTACGGTACTGCATAGCATGCAAGTGTGTACCGGAATAAACCATGTCGGGAGTGGTACGGCAATGCATAGTATGCAAGTGTGTACCGTGGTACACCATGTCAAAGTGGGAAGGTAATGCATAGTATGCAAGTGTGTACCGGAATTGACCATGTCAGGAGTGGTACGGCAATGCACAGTAAATAAGTGTGTACCGAGGTATACCATATCAGGAGTGGTATGGTAGTGCACAGTAAGGAAGTTAGCACAGCGTTACACCTTCGGAGCGTTTTTTACGACAATGCATATTAAGCAAGTCTTTACCGTGGTACACCATGTTAGATTGGTGCGGCAATGCATAGTAAGGAAGCCTGTACCGTGGTATACTATAGCAGGAGTGGTACGGTAATGCATAGTATGCAAGTTTGTACCGGGATTCACCATGTCAGGAGTGCTACGGTAATGTATAGTAAGTAAGTGTGTACCGTGGTATACCATGTCAGGAGTGCTACGGTAATGTATAGTAAGTAAATGTTTACCGTGGTATACCATGTCAGGAGTGGTACGGCACTGCACAGTAATGAAGTTAATTAAATACCGAGTTACACCTTCAGAGCGGTACGGCCATGCATAGTAAGCAAGTCTTTACCGTGGTACACCATGTTAGATTGGTGCGGCAATGCATAGTAAGGAAGTCTGTACTGTGGTTCTACTATTGCAGGAGTGGTACGGTAATGCACAGTAAGTATGTGCCGAGGTACAACTTGTCAGAGTGTCAGGAGTGGTACGGTAATGCATAGTTGCAAGTCTGTACCGAGGTACGCCATGTTAGAGAGGTCGTTAATGCATAGTAAGCACGTCTATACCGAGGTACACCATGTCAGGAGTGGTACGGTGGTGCATAGTTACAAGCCTGTAAAGAGGTACACCATGTTAGAATGGTACGGTATTACGCCATATCAGGAGTGGTACGGCAATGCATAGTAAGGAAGTCTGTACCGTGGTATACCATGTCAGGAGGGTACAGTAATGCATAGTAAGGAAGTCTTTACCGAGGTTCACCACGTTAGAGTGGTACGGCAATGCATAGTTCGCAAGTCTGTACAGAGGTACACTATGTTAGAGTGATACGGCAATGCATAGTAAGGCAGTCTATACCGAGGTACTCCATGTCAGGAGTGGTACGGCAATGCATAGTAAGGAAGTCTTTACCGAGGTTCACCACGTTAGAGTGGTACGGCAATGCATAGTTCGCAAGTCTGTACAGAGGTACACCATGTTAGAGTGATACGGCAATGCATAGTAAAGAAGTCTGTACCGTGGTATACCATGTCAGGAGTGGTACGGTAATGCATAGTTAGGCAGTCTGTACCGAGGTACGACATGTTAGAATGGTACGGCACTGCATAGTAAGGATGTCTACGAGAGGCGCCCCACTTATATTTGAACACTTTTGTTTAAGGTGTTTTTTTCCAGCGGAAGTGATTGTCATAAATAATACGTGATTTAATAATGTGAAACTGTCATTTAGAACGTATGCATTTAAAAATAATATCCAGTTTCACGCGGTCCTTTTTAAATTGCATTTTGAATAAGGTGTACACCATTTTCTAATTTGAAGCCTATATGTTGCTGTTGCCGTGGAGTTTTACCTTAAACCAAATAACTGCACTAAATGCATATCATTATTGTTTAAACCTGTGTTTATAATTTAAATATGATCGTATGTTTTATTTTAAGACAAAAATATAGATGCTGAATTAAAAGCTCGACTTTTATCGTAATAATAAAACATTGACAGATAATAGGAAAATTTGCTCCTGTGTTACTGATAATTTTATAAATTAACCAAAATAACTGTTTTATCATATTTTGTGATATAAAATCATGAACAGTTATTGTTGATGTATATCATATATGTATATCGTATACCTTATAAAGATATATTTGGTAAACAAATATATTATTTTTATCATTATTTGCAAATGTGTGTGTTTTGACCCTAAATTTTAAGTTATATATTTTTCTATCTTTTCTTTTGAGAAACTTATGAAACTTGTTTTTTATAGCGGAGGAAGTCACAAAAATGCCTGCAGTTAATGTTTTGAACTAGAAGCTTTCGTAAATTTAGTCATTTTCATAGTTGAATTTCATGTTAATTTTTGCTAAAATCTTGAAAATCGACAAATTAAAAAAAATTGCATATTACACTTTTGTACGTTCAGGCATGGACATATCGGATTACTATAACCTTTAACGATATTTTAAAAGCATTTGTGTTAAAATTTGTATTGCAGTTATTTTTATAATTGACGATTTTTGCTTCAAAATGTCATTTTCAAAAATGCGGATGCAGCAACATTAGGAAGCACATAATAGTGCATGTCATAATGTTTCATATCTAAGAAATCATTAGACTTGACATTACAATCAACATATTCGGCGAGAATTTCAAGATAGTTGATTCAGTTACACAATAAAAGTGTTCAAATATAAGTGGGGCGCCTCTCGTATATCGTGGTAGTTGTACGGTAATGCATAGTAAGCAAGTATGTACCGAGGTATATCATGTAAGAGTGGTACGTAACGAGGTACGTAACGAGGTATACCATGTCAGAGTGGCACGGCAATGCATGGTAAGAATGTTTGTACCGAGGTATACCTTGTCAGAGTGGTATGTACCAAGAATGGAACTGTAGTGCATAGTAAGCAAGTTTGATTAGCCTAGCTAGTTAAGTCTCCGCCCACGAAGTAGATGGGGAGACATATTGTTTGTGAGCTGTCTGTCTGTTGTCTGTCGTCTGTATGTCACAAACCTTGTCCGGACTAGTTCTCTGCAACCCTGGCCAGATTTCAATGAACCTTTGTAGGAATGATCAGTACCATGCGCACATCATCACCATATTCCGGTTGAATGTTTTTTTTGCTGAGTTATGGTCTCTTATACTGGAACTTTGTCCGGACTAATTCTCCTGACCCCCTGGATGAATTTCAATGAAACTTTGCAGGGATGATCAGTACACAGCCTACTTACGCACATCGTTGCCGTGTTCCGGTTGATTGATTGTTGAAACTTCTCAAGGCCGATCAGTATCAAGCCCAGTTGCGCATGTCGTCGTCATGTTCCGGTTGAATTATTTTTGGCGGAGTTATGGCTCTTTAAATTTTTTAACTCACAAACATTGTCTGATTTCAACAAAACGTCGAAGGGATAATCAGTACCACGCCTGGTTGCACATATCCTTGTCGTGTTCTGGTTGAATGATATTTAGCAGAGTAATGGCTCTTTAAAGTTTTTCATACACAAACTTTGTCCGGACTAGTTCTCCTGAACCCGTGGCCGGATTTCAGCGGAGTGATCATAATCAAGCCTAGTTGCGCATATCGTTGCCATGTTCCAGTCAAATGATTTTTTAAAGTAGTAATGCACAACATTTTTCGAACTAGTTCTCCTGAACCACTTGCCTGATTTCAGCGAAACTTTATAGAGATGATCAGCATCAAGCCTAGTTGCGCATATCTTCGCCATGTTCCGGTTGAATGAGTTTTGGCGGAGTTATGGCCCCTTATACAGCAACTTTAATCGGACTTGTTCTCCTGAACCCTGGCTGGATTTCAGTGAAACTGTGCAGGGTTGATCAGTACCAAGCCTCGTTGAGCTTATCGGTGTCATGTTCCTTCGGAATGATTTTTGGCGGAGTTATGGCCTTTGAAGGCTTTAATACACAAACATTATCTGGAATAGTTCTCTTGCATCCCTGGCCGGATTTCAACAAAACTTGGTAAGGATGATCAGTACCAAGCGAAGTAGCGCATATTGTCTTCGTGTTCCAGTCAAATAATTGTTGGTAGATTTATACATTTCACATAACGCAGATACAATTTTAATTAACCATCTAAACTTTTTGTGATTTTTTTCACTATTTATATTTTTTACCACAGACAGAATAACAAAAGATAGCATGCTGAAATTTACCTTATTTCATTGGGAAAGTGAGAAAAAATCACAAAATGTTGACCAACTGTAAACACTCTATTTCTAATGATATAATTTTTCTTACTCTGCCATTTTAAGCAGAACATGAGTTCAACGGAAACTTTTACTGTGTCAAACCTTGATTTTTAAGAGAAAAACCTAAAAATGATGAGTTTTTATTTTTATCTTTAAACAGCTTTAATACAACTTCTTATGTTGAAAATAAACAAGAATTACTATAATCCCATATTATTAATATATCTGTGATTTTGCTCTCCAAATATACTGTATACTGTGCAGCTTCGTGACTCGCGTCCGTAAAATATATAACTTCTGAAAATTGCTTTTTATTTTTGTTTTAGTATCTAACAATTTTTAAAAATCTTCTTAGTTTTCGTTTTGTTCATTTCATACGTAAGAATAATATGGGGCGCTTCAAGAATGGATAACCCTTTCCCGACATGTGAGAATGGAGTTTGTTTAAATATTCGTTGCCGTTAAGTAAACATACGACTATAAAGCTCGGATTAACTCTTTTTCCATTTTATTCCAAGAAGTACCTTGGTCGTGATATCGTATCTTTTATGTTATCACATAAGAGATCCATTGAAATAGTCTCCATTTCGGCGGGAACCACTTGTCAAGTACCTATTGTGCTACTTCAACCTTTAGAATATAGAAAACTCATCTCTATTTTAAGCAACCTTAAGTGTTGACTTGTTCTTTGTCGAGTTGTGCAGCGCTTCTATTGGTAATCGTCTGTTCGGATGTACGTGTCAAGCTTGTTTTGTTTATTTTGCTACTTGTGCTGATATTAAAGTGTATGTATCCGTTCTCACAGTTGAGAATAACTTCATTGTGTGGAAATAAAAGCACTCCTATACTCGCACCTTATAATAGTAGAAGTCACCTATGGAGGGACATATTTGCACGCGTCATTTTGGTATTGATTTTGGTATTGATTTTGGCATGTAAAACAGGTAAATTAACCCTTCTGGTGAGAAATAGGTGTACTTATATATACAACAGATTTTTATTGCTGCATATATCTGTTTTTTTGTTTCTCATTCCATGAGGTTTATATGTGATAAAAGGGATAATATGTGATAATTCCATGGTTTTCGCATGTATATGTGTAGTTCTAATATATAACCTAACTTGATTTTTGAGGTATCCTTATTGAACGGGGTACATCAGGCTTTCTAAAAATATCCTACATTTTAAAAATGTTCATATTTATGATAAAATATGTAATATCATATCAATTAAAATATAGTGTATGGACCGTGTTGTAGATGTCTATAATTTTAATTCACTAAATATTTTGATTGAAATCGGACGTAAAATGCTTCCATTTACCTGGTGCGTGACCTAGGGTAGCATATCACTAATCAGAATGAATTCCTTTGCAAATGCGGTGTCAGTTTTAGACTCAAATGCATGAGACTTTTGCCGTTAAAATAGAAAATACCACTATTTATCAATTCTACAAGGAGATGATTTTTAGCTCGACTTTTTCGAAGTTTTGTATGTAAGCTTGTTTCTCGAAAACTACTTTACATACGGGATTAAACTTCACACATGTATTCAGCATCATTAGACAACATCATAGAGCCAGGGTTTATAACTCTTGCTTTTATTTTTACAAAATTATGGCCCCTTTTATGCTAAGAAAATTTGGTTAAAGTTTTCTACATGTAAGCTTGTATCTTGAAAACTACTTTACGTAATGGATTGAAACTTCATACATGTATTCGGCATCAGTAGACAACATCATAGAGCCAGGTTCTATAACTAATGTTTTTTATTAAATTATGGCCCCGTTTATACTTAGAAAAGTTGGTTCAAGTTTTGTATGTAAGCTTGTACCTTGAAAACTTCTTCCCCCGAAGCATTGTGTTGTAGTGGTTATAGCGTCTGCCTTGCATTCGGGAGGTCGTGGGTTCGAGTCCCCTGACCGCGTCATACCAAAGACTTTAAAAATGGAGTAGTCACTTGTAACCCTTGCCTGACGAGCAAATAATGGGTAGTGCTACGACTGATTGACCAGTGTCAGAATAATGTGACTGGGTGGGTGGGGGTATCATGTCTACTACGGCGTGGTATTCCAGTGTGGCAGCACTATAAAGAAACCATTGAGTTCGCTGCTTCAAGTAGACATATCATCACATCACACAACAACACACAGATAAAAGTCCAGACATTGTGCCTATAATCGTCGGGTAGGACGCCTGTCGTAGGTGGAGGGACTATAATCCTTAGAAATACACACACACACACTTCTTTAAATACTAGATTACAACTTCAAAAATGTATATTGCATCATTAGACAACACCATACAGCCAGGTTCTACAACTCTTGCTTTTATGTTAACAAACCTATGGCCTCTTTTTGTGCAACTCCATATCGTATAAAGGCAAAGAAAATGCAGACGACTGAGCCCACAAATATCCGGAAACTTATAAAAACATCGTTTTTCCTGTAGCATCCATCTTGCATTTAGTCATGAGCATCCATCTTGGATTTAGTCATGGTTATTACAATCAAACTCAAACAACGTGTTTAGACTGCTTCACTGCGCTTGTCTCGTTTTTCAATTTTTAATGACGTCTGTGGAACAGTCTAACAAGATGTTGGGTTTATACGATATTAAGCTTAACGATGATAAGCTCCTTATTGCCAACTCAAATGTTCGAGAACCGTTCAGAATAACAATGTCTGAATAACCTTCAGACCTGGTCGAATGAAAATGGTTTTAAATTTTCTAAATCTAAAACAAATTGTATGCACTTTTGTCAACTACGTTAACATCATAAAGACCCTCATCTAACACTGGATGGGTCACCAATACCAGTAGTGGAAGAAACAAAATTCCTTGGTCTTATTTTCGAACGTAAATTAACGTTTATACCACACCTTAAATATTTGAAGGCCAAGTGCCTTAAAGCTCTTAATTTACTTAAAGTTGTTGCAAACACTAATTGGGGAGCAGATCGTAAAGTACTTTTACAACTTTATATATCTCTTATCAGATCCAAGCTGTACTACGGTTCAATAGTATATGGATCGACTCGCAAGTCATTCTTGCAGATGCTCGATCCTATACATAATCAAGGATTACGACTCGCCTTAGGTGCCTTTCGTACATCACCAGCCGAAAGTAAATATGTTGAAGCTAATGAACCATCACAGTCTCATAGACGGGACAAATTAGCCCTTCAATATGCTATTAAATTAAAATCTAACCCTTCAAACCAAACTTTCGATAATGTTTTTAATCCGAGTTATGACCCTCTTTTTGATCGAAAACCGAAGGCCATTCGACCATTTGATCTTCGAATTAAACCAAAATTAAACGACACTGAAATCGACCAAAATTTGATTGCCAAGTACAAAGTACACCAATTTCCACCGTGGACTTTGGAAACACCAACAATTATTTTTGATCTTTGTAATAGTAACAAATCCAATACAGACCCTACTGTCTTTCAAAGCAAATTTAATGAAATTAAATCGAAATACAGTAACTTTCAACATATATACACAAATGGTTCTAAAGATGGAGATAATGTAGCTGCAGTAGCTGTTGTTCGCAAACACAGCATAAAGAGCCGCCTACCTGGCAAGTCCTCTATCTTTTCAGCTGAACTTAAGGCAATTGAACTTGCCTTAAATTATATTTAGGAATCTGATGATGATCATTTTCTAATATTTTCTGATTCCCTTTCATCTCTTCAAGCACAGGGCAATATGAAACATGATAACCCAGTTGTGCTTCAGCTTTTAAAAAAAGTACAATTCTCTTATAGCTGATAATGTTATTTTCTGCTGGCTTCCAAGCCATGTAGAAATACGGGGTAATTATAGAGCTGATAGTGCGGCTAAAGCAGCATTAGGTTTACATATATTTAATGCTAAATTACCTTATACTGGTTTTAAAAATTGTATTAACACATTTATTCGTAACTCTTGGCAAGCCGCTTGGGATTTGTCAGTTTACAATAAACTTCATTCAATTAAGCCGTTACTTGGAGAATGGCGTTCTTCTAGTAGACCCATTCGTCGATAAGAAGTTGTCCTAACCCGGTGCAGGATAGGGCATACACGTTATACTCATTCATATTTATTACAAGCTGAGCAATTACCAGAATGTTTACCCTGCTTTGCACCGTTAACGGTCAAACACATCTTGTTGGAATGTGTAGACTTTGATCCTACGCGTCAAAGGTACTACAATGTTAATACTATGAAAGAGTTATTTGATACTGTAGATTTCAGTCTTGTTTTAGATTTCCTAAAGAAATCAGACTATATAAATCATTATAATGTGTTCTTATATATATTTACTTGTTTATATACCCGTTGACGGGCATTTGTTGATTTACATTTATAGTTTATATTACTACCATATCATCCCTTATTTTTTAATAGTTTTATCATTATATATTTACATTAATTTTTAATTAATCCTTCATTTCTTCATCTTTCGTCGGTTTTTGCGCACAATATGACCTATTTATGTGTCGACGTGCCGTAAAACATCATTCATTTATTCATTCATTCAGAATGGCATTCTTTTAGAGAATTTCCTGTGGCGGTAAGGTTTTGTATAGATGAATGCACGATCAATTTGAAAAGAATATACTTAAAATGGGTGACAAAAAATGCAGTTAAATCAAACTCTGGCTATGTTTTGTATTCATCCAGTTTAAAAAAGAGTGACAAATGCATTTCTTTTGACGAACATCTTGGATTTTGAAAGGTGGAATTCAAAAATATAGGCTATTATTTTATAAAGTTTGTAAAGGATTCATTGAAAATTGAGACAAAAAATATCTGAAATCCTTAAATGGCTAGATTTTTATTAATTTATTGATGCAGTGATCTTGGATTTTGACGCATGAATTTTAAGATCAAAATAAGGTGAGCTTTTGCATTCAAACAGATGCCGGCATAGCTGGTTCAGCATTTCAGACACCACTCATTTAACGCACGAAGTAGTAATTAGCAAACGTTATGGCTGACACAACTGTTGATTCTACACAAAACATGCTTCTCTGTTTGTATGTTCATTATTCTATAGTTATCACCTTATCACGTTTTAACGTAATTGGCGCCTGAGGTCGAAATGAACAATGTATTAATATATTTTCTGAAGTGTGACATCGCATTAATACTTTGGAATTTGAATAGCATTGCGTGAGTTTGGGAGCTGAAATTGATAATAAGTTTGTATCTGATGGCCGTGTTTTTCGTGCATTTTAGTGATATATAAAATAACAAGTATGTAATAAATCTTCAACGTTGAAATTGATATTCTAATTAGGCAGTTTCACTTCAAAAATTTAATTCTGCCCAATATCTTCGCGCTTATCTTTCGTCATATTTTTGCTGCCTTATATTAATACGCAACACACATGTTCCGTCATTTAACGTAATAACGGCGTATGCCGCCATGACAATTTCATTTAAATCCGTCCACGGAAACATATCTTTTTGCTAATATTCCCTTAAAGAATTTTAACATTTGTTACATCTGCCACGCCATTTAAGACGTTTTACTCAGTTTTAAGTGGAACAAAATATAATCAGATTATTATCTGATATTTTGAAATTTGGCATCAATACATTAGATATTTAATAGCTGTATAAATGGAATGTATAGTTTAATGCACTTATGATGATGGTATAACTTGTAAAATCATCCGATAATTTACGGATAGGGGTATTATAACCAGTTGTACCAACATCGCGCGTCACGTCGAAATGGATATGTCTAAAAGTGACCCCAGATAATCGGAAAATATGTAATTTTCTAATGCATTTCCACTAAAACATATTTTCACTATTTCTGGAGCGCTGTGGTCAAGTGGTGGAGCATTAGACCCGCCATGACCATATGTGTTGTGTCCCTGAGCCAGACACTTAATCATTTGATTAGAATTGGTTCTACCCAGGAAAACCTGGAAAGTGATTAAAATAAGTTAAGAGAGCTTTCGTTAAATCGATGTAAAATAAATAAGTTTATACTAAAACACCTATTTGATCATTAAGAAACGCCCAGGTACACTCATCTGTTATTTGATTGGCTTAGAGTGTTGACATAAATCCATCCTCAGGCTATACCAGTTTCAATGCTGAAACAAATCACAAAGTTAATCTGAGTCTATAGATTTCTTGATTTAAACCTTATCGGATCAGTTTTTGCAGCAAACGGTATTAGACATTGGGACGGCGAGACTTTGTTAATTTTAAAATTGCAATGTATACTTGTATATCTAATAGGCAAAAATAACGAACCATGCATTGTGACAGGCTATTAAACTTTGCTCTCTTGTTGGGAATCTCATATCTACATTATGTTGTTGCTAATGTGCGTGTTAATTACTTTCAACTGTACATTGGGAAACAGTTGTCTAACATCTGTGAAACACACACAGGACTGTCTCAGTTCGAATGTGCTCGAACGTGCCAGACACGTAATCGTGAGGTATTGCACGGTTGTTCGGGGGCAAACTACAACAAACAGACACGAGAATGTGATCTGAGTTGTGATACAGACGACGTGATGACGGAGACCGGTACTGAACACTTGGTAGCACTCGTACTGTTGGAGCAACCAGGTATTTATCTTGAAATAATAATAATAATAATAATAATAATAATAATAAAATAATACTGACGTTGCGCACGGTATCGATACAAATTACAAAAAAAACTGCGTTGCTTGGTTTAGGTTTTCAAATGAAGGCTAACCGGTCTATTTATTCGTAAAAGCAATATAAATAAAACTATTCATAAATGTTCCATTAAATATATATTTAAGTGTTTGTTTGATCTTATTTTAGTTATTTACCACATTTTATCATTGAATAACGTCCAAAGACGTCATTACCAACGTTACAGAAGTTTGCAATGGTTTATTTGCAAATCCTAGCTATTCACATATTTTTCAATGGAAGCAGACAACAATTCACGGGGATAAAATCGACGTTATAAAACTTATCACGTCATTAGTCGCAGTTGCATAACATCGACCATTCTTAATCGCCTGGGAAAATGTCCATCGGGGACAGCTGCATGGGAAATTCGTATATAAATATGGCGATGATATTCAAAAAATACATACATGAGCCTTTATAGTAGATAAAGATTAATTAGGATTATTCAGATTTTCTAAATTTTATGAATATTTTAAAAAGGTGGTCATTTTGTCCCATTTTGTAAAATGTACTTTTGGCTAGGCACAACCAATTAGTCTATGTAGTTATCTTAGTTGTTCTTTTTGAATACATAAAAAGTACATGAACAATTGATTATAATCCGAAAATTATAAAAAAAAAATGAAAATACAATAATTGCATTTTTCTTAACAGTAATAAAGCTAATCAAATTGTCCCACCATCATCATTCGATGTTTCGTCGTTATAATCACGCATCAATATATCATATATGCGTTGTGGTTTGCACATTTAAAATAAACATGTTTGTTTCGAAAGATAACTAAGGTTTTATCTTTGTAGTAGTTTTAAAAGTGCTCAGATTTTTCACCAGCAAATAATAAATATAAAGTCTAAGATAATAACAAAATATTTATGCATGTTTTAGTTCTTATTTTAGCTATCCTTGTGCATTTGCCCGTCTTCAAAAGAAACGCTTATATATATATATATATATATTGTCAAATACAACCTCTTTCTTACTTAACATTGCAAAACTCATGTCTGCAAATTATATTTTTTAAAAGATATACTTAAACGTCCTGAAATGTTTCTTATTTTGTATTTTATATCCGAATATGCAAAAATAACTCTACATGTAAAAGGCAATACAAAATCTAGCTATTTTTATTGATAAGGCTTTTAATAAAAGAAATGAGTACCTTTTTCCAAATAGGTAATACGAATTATTGTTTTAATGATATACATGTTTTATTTACATATGTATTTTGTAGAATCCGCTCAAAATTGTATCACCTTTTCCATTGGATACACCTACACTTTGTATAACTGTGTAAAATGACTATAACTGTACTATGCATTTGTACTATTTTGTGACATTGTCAAGTTGTTTTCATGTACATACTGTCAGGTCCCGCTTAGGTGTATCAGTAGGTCTTGTAAGAAGGTATAAATACTGAGTTCTTCTATAAACTTTTATTAAGGTACATAGTCATTCACAGCAAATATTCATCTCCATAATCAACAGATTTAATAAGAATTTAGTAAGAATACGATTTCATGTTTTAATTAATGTGTAACTTTCGAAAAATAACATATTATTTATAATGTCCTAAACTAACACCCAAGAAACCAAAACTTCAGTGTTCTCTTATTTTCTATCTATTTCTCTCCTTCTATCTATTTGTAGCACAATATATACTAATATACCTCAGCTAACCTGAACATTTTATGTAACTTACCTTAAAACTAACCTAAAATCTAAATACCTTAAAGCATTACATAATTTAACTAAACGTAAAAAGTTATGCAATATACATAAAGTAACCTGAATTATTCTATACCTAATTTATACATCCAATCGTAGACGCTCTTTCGAGTCATGTGACCGTACAATATATTTCCGTATCGGGACGCACGCGCGTACAAAATATCCCGTATTTTGTTCGTATTGTACGCTTCACAGGTTCCATGTTAAACCTATGATAAAGACCGAAACGCGTGAAAAGGTCCGAATAAAAATCAGAACCGACAGGCTTCTGTCATTACCTAACCATAAATTGTTGTCAAGTAATGAAAACCTATCTATTGCACATATTTTTATTTAATTTTCCTTTATAACAAAAAAAAAACACAAAAAACTAGCATAATATATCATTGTTTGAAACTGACCTTCGGTAGTATTTAATCACTGTTGACAACGGAGAAATGGGCATTCTTTCAAGCAAATAAAGCTTGAGAGTAAGCCATGTCGAACACAATATATAAAATACATAGACCTACATGCAATTGTGCTTTCGATGTTCATAGCGACTTGCTTGAAAGCATGAAACAAACGAAAGTTATATCCGAATTATAAATGATTGGTTAAAATAAAGGTATAGAATAAAAAGGTTACTTAACATGGTTCTGTACAATACGGGATATATTTGGACTCGTACACAGCTGGAAAAAATCATATTGGACTCGCCTAACGGCTCGTCCAATATGACTTTTCCAGCTGTGTACTCGTCCAAATATATCTCCGTATTGTACAGAACCATGTTAAATAACCTATAAGTATTAGACAATAGACCATAAACCGATGCCATAACTCAAACTAAGAACTTATGTAATCTATAGTAAGCACAATGTCTACTCTGCAGCACCGATTATGAATCACAGAATAACAACACAAGCTATCAGCTGTACTTCCAAAAAAAGTATGAAAGGAGATATTTGGATATCGTCGAACACGATAAATACAAAAGTTATTGCAGTCTCGGTTTGATGGAGACTGTTAATGAACGACAGTGGCAAGTGCTAGCTACCGTTCACGCCCTCTAGCCCCGGGCTGAGCAGAACTCGATATTTAAAATGCCAATAGTACAGAAAGTTGAACCATCCCGATGATGAAATGCATATGACGATGAACTTGGAACATTCAATGCGGTATTTTCATACCATTCCATGGCCAGCGGTGTATGGTCCCAGTTGCTAACAAAAAATAATGGGCGAAAACAAATGGAATTTAGCTGGGAGCATAGGTTACGAAGCCTGCGTATCACAGGTAACAGTCAAAAGACTAAACATGCGTTAACTGATACAAATTAGAACTAATTACTATCAACCCTTAACTATAACATGTAAGCACAATTTTAAAACAGTCTGCCATCCATCCATCCATCCATCCATCCATCCATCCATCTATCTATCTATCTATCTATCTATCTATCTATCTATCTATCTATCTATCTATCTATCTATCTATCTATCTATCTATCTATCTATCTATCTATCTATCTATCTATCTATCTATCTATCTTTCTTTCTTTCTTTTAATTCCTATGTGTCCTTACCTTCCCTCTGAGGTGGCTCTAAACAGCAGAAGCCAATGTGTTGATGATCCGTTAAACCGTGATTCTGTTCGATTGTTTAGTATTAATATTGGTATGCCCTAGTCGAGTCTCAGACTTGAAGTGTTTCAGTTTACTGTATAGCTCATTTAATCCAAATAAGATGCTATATTACTATATATGCTATATTACTATAAATGCTATATTACTATATATTCTATATTACTATATATCTAAAAAAAAAAGGAGAAAACATAGAACATCTATCTACTCCGCGACACCAACTGGATACACTGGAAATGCATGAGAACAAGCATACTAATCAAAAATGCATGCTACTTATCAATTATAAAGTTTTAATTCGTTTTATGTAAGCCCGTTTATGGGTGCTACACTAACTCAGATTCAGCTGTTATGCTTAGTACGTATGAGTTAGTTGAGTCTTTGTGTCGGTATTGACTAGCTTGTGTGGCTCAGTGGAGCGACTGCTTGCTTTTCTATTGGTTATGGTGAATGGGTTAGGATTAACAGCCACTCCGGCCTTGTAGGTGCGTAAGACGCTTAATCCATTAGCCTTGTCTGTCGGATAGGGAAATAAGACAGGTTGTCCCGTGTATCGAAATATATTCTCTGATCACGTTATTTATTCATTGTATGTATTATGTAATACATGTTTAATGCTATATTACTACCATTATCTTTCAATTGATATAAATTCGCGACGTACAGTATTTTACAATCTGATCAAATGTTCCGGAACAAAAAATATCATTTAGTTTTTGTTTTCATTTAAGCTGTTTGTGATAATGCATGCGTGAATGGAGGAGAATGCACTGCTCCTAACACCTGCACATGCCCAACTGGATACACTGGCGATTCATGTGAACAAGGTAAGATTTCTTTTAATGACTTTCATGGAAACACAAATGCCGTATACATAACGAGACAATCCGGTTTACAGGTGATGTGTATTAATAGCCAATAACTATTAATGTCAATATTGTTATACAAAGTTCTAAGGAGCCTTAATTGCTCAGTAGATTGCATGATATAATGTAAATTTGGAGATAAAAAAGTTCGTTCGATCCTCTGTCGCGACACTGCATGTGTCGGTAAGAGTTAGAATTAGGTATATGATGGCCTAACCAAATCCGAACCATGTCAGCGGACAAGACACTGAATTCAAGACAAACAAGACACTGAGTTTCTAAGCCTTGTCCGTCGGACAGGGACGTAACTCGATCTGTCCCGTGTACATGAGTCTTTCCTGAGAGCACGTTAAACAAATATAAACATATATTAAATTGTATGAGTAGTCCAGGATACCGGAATTCCTTGATTTTCTTCCACTCTCTAACACGTATGAAAGGAGAAATTTGGAAATCGTCTAACACTTTAAATACAAAACATATTGCAGTCTCGGTTTGATTGAGACTGTTCATGAACGGTAGTGAAAAGTGCTTGCTACCGTTCACGCCCTGTAGCCCCGGGTTGGGCAGAAAACAATATTAATCATGTCAGCAGTACAGAAATTCAAGCAATCCCGAAGATGGTATGCATATGGCGGTGAACATCGAACCTTCCATGCGGTATTTTCACACCATACCATGGCCAGCGGCTTATGGTCCCAGTTTCTAACAAAACGCTTTGCCCTAAACGAGAAAACAATGGGCGAAATACACACAATGGAATTATTTGGAAGCAAAGGTTAAGGTGCTCCTCTAAAATCTTAAGATCATTTATTGATAAGCCGTTAAACTGCAATTTATTACAGTTCTTTATTTAGAAACGCTTTATGCCCAGTATGTATTGACTGTTCTGACGGAGTTCAGACAATAACAGCGTGCATAGCTACTATTATAGTTAATGCAATTATTTAATCAAAATACTATGCTACATTACAACATTTATCAACCAAATGGAGAACATGAAGAACGCTCTTTTTCAGTATGTATTATATCTACTGCGCGACATACAGTGTTTTATAAACTGGTTAGATGTTCCAGTTTCTATTTAAGCTATTTGTGATATTACATACTACCATAATCAACTATAAAGAACACATCTCTACTTCGCGACGTACAGTATTTTACAATCTGATCAAATGATGCGGAACAAGCAGTATCATTTAGTTTTTGTTTTCATTTAAGCTGTTTGTGATAATACATGCGTGAATGGAGGAGAATGCACTGCTCCTAATACCTGCACATGCCCAACTGGATACACTGGAAATGCATGTGAAACGGGTAAGATTTATTTTAATAATGTTCATAGAAAAAATGAATGTTTCATATAATGACGAAGTTTTACGTCGTTTTAGTTCAATCGGTTTATGTGAGTGTAATATTTTAATACCCGATAACTTATTTAAATATTCAATACTGTTTTCTAAATTCCTAATGAGCCCTAATTGCTCAGTGGATTGCATGATATACTGTAAATTCGGTGATAAAAGGTTCGAGCCTCCATCGTGCCACTGCATGTGTCGGTAAGAGTTAGAATTAGGTTTACAGTGATTCCTAACTAAATCCAAGTCATGGCATGATGATGAGGCACGATTCCTAATTCCTTTGCCTCGTCCGAATGGGGACGTAAATCGAATTCTCCGGTGTAGCTGAGGATTTCCTGAGAGCACCTTAAACAAACATTAAATTATATTCTATAGTATGACTAATCCAGGAGTCCTTACGAAACTGTTAATGCCCAGTATTGACTGTTCAGACGGATTTCCAACATATCGGCGTGCATAGTAACTGTTCTAGTTAATGCAAGACTTCAATCATTAGCATCGTGCTATATTGCAACATGTATCAACCACAGGGACAACATAAAGAACAGCTATCTTCCACGAGACATACAGTATATTACGATTTGATCAAATGTTCCACCAGAACAAGCTGTATTATATGGTCTGTGTTTACATTTAAGCTGTTTGTGATATTACCTGCTTGAATGGAGGAGATTGCACTGCACCTAACACCTGCACATGCCCAAACGGATACGCTGGAAACTCATGCGAACAAGGTAAACATATGTGAATGATGTTCATAGAAAATGAATGTTTCATTTCAGTTGCAAAGTTTTACCTCTTTTCAGTTAAATGGTTTACGGGAGTGATTTGCGGTAATACCCAGTAATTTAATAACAGTTCGATACTGTTTTATAAAGCCCTAAATAGTATGAAAGAAGAAATTGCATAACAAGCATTAATTGTTTTGTGGATAGCACGCTATACTGTACATTCGGAGATAACATGTTCGAGCCTCTGTCGCGTTACAGCGTGTGCCGATAAGAGTTAAACTTAGGTTTGGCAGAACAAACTGCCAACTATGTACTGGATTCCTAAATTACATAAAAATCCGTATAAGGCCCGCTTTATTTCGAATTCTAGTGCCTGCACTACAACACACATCTCCAAACTTTTAACTTCCTGTCTTACTGTCGTTAAAGATTATGAAACTTATGAACACTCTGGGATTAATTTGTTTTGGTCTATTAAAAATCCAGGAGACGTTCTTGATAACATTTGCAATAAACTTCAAGTTTCATCTATACGCACTTATGACTTCTATACACTATATACAACTTTACCACATCACCTTATCAAAAAGAGTATGAGAGTGGACCTTTGGAAACGGCCGAACACGACATATACGAAATATTGCAGTCTCGGTGACACGTTTACTTATTCCAAAAAACATTCGCTATGGAAATTACTACATTTTAGGCCTGTAATAATATTAAAGCGTTTTTTACTAACAGCAGTTTAGACAATTACACTATGTGGACTTGCCAAGAAGTTTGTGAGCACTCTTCTTCCTATTAGATAATATTTTCGTCAGGCATGGAACTACCGTTTATAGACAAATTGTTGGTATCCCTATGGGTACGAACTGTGCACCTCTTGTCGCAAAAGTGTATTTGTTTTTAGCTCTTCTGATCAGAGATCAGCAGAGCTTATGCCGTGGTGCGGCGTCCGTCGTCCGTCCGTCCGTCCGTCTGTCCGTAAACTTTTATTTGTAGCGACTACTCCTCTGAAACTACTGGATGGATATTCATGAAACTTTACAGAAATGTTGCCCATGAAGTCTAGTTGATCCTAGCAAAAATTCATGTTTATGTGAAATCCAAGATGGCTGCCAAAGCTAAAAATAGATTTTTAAAATACAAGTTTGTAGCGGGACTTTTTCTAAAATGATCAGCATGACATGATGTTGGTCGTTGTCAAAAATCGTTTTTATTCGACGTTAAACATGGCTGCCAGCGGCCATCTTTGTTTACATAGAGTTATATAGTAAAAACTTGTAGCGACTAATCCTCTGAAACTACTTGGCGGATTTTCATGAAACTTTACAGGAATGTTGCTCTTGATGTGTAATTGATCCTAGCAAAATTTCAGATCGGCCAGAAATTCAAGATGGCCGCCACAGCTAAAAATAGATTTTTAAAAAATAAGTTTGTAGCGACTACTTCTTGAAAACTAGAAGTGATATTGATATGGGACTTTTTCTAAAATGATCAGCATGACATGATGTTGGTCGTTGTCAAAAATCGTTTTGATTCGACGTTAAACATGGCTGCCAGCGGCCATCTTTGCTTACATAGAGTTATATAGTAAAAACTTGTAGCGACTACTCCTCTGAAACTACTTGACGGATGTTCATGAAACTTCACAGGAATGTTTCTCTTGATGTCTAGTTGATTCTAGCAAAATTTCAGGCTGGCCGGAAATTCAAAATGGCCGCCACGGCTAAAAATAGATTTAAAATAAATACATTTGTAGCGACTACTTCTTGAAAACTGTAAGTGATATTGATATGGGACATTTTCTAAAATGATCAGCATGACATGATGTTGATCCTTGTCGAAATTTATTTCGATGCAACTTTAAACATGGCTGCTAGCGGCCATCTTTGTTTACATAGATTTATATAGTAACAACTTGTAGCGACTACTTCTCTGAAACTACTTGACACATTTTTATGAAACTTCACAGGAATGTTGCTCTTGATGTCTAATTGATCCCAGAATTTTTTTAGGTCGGCCGGAAATTCAAGATGGCCGCCATGGCTAAAAACAGATTTTTAAAAAAAAGTTTGTAGCGACTACTTCTTGAAAACTGTAAGTGATATTGATATGGGACTCTTTCTGAAATGATCAGAATGACAATATGTTGATCCTTGTCGAAAATTACTTTGATTCGACATTAAACATGGCTGCCAGTGACCATCTTTGTTTACCTAGAGTTATATAGTAAAAACTCTAACTTGTAGCGACTACTCCTCTGAAACTACTTGACATTTTTTTATGAAACTTCACAGGAATGCTGATCACCTAGCTATCAAAATCTATCAGTAGAGCTTCAAGGTCATTGACCTCTTGTTTATATTGCTATAAAAAAAAAGTTCATGTTGAGTCTTTCACCAGATACCCAGGCAGACGTTATTGAAGCCTTTAAGACTGAAAATTAAACTTAATTGATTTTTTATGGGTTATGATTTAAGGGTTAGGTTTTTATCAGTAATTCCAACCTTGTAGGTGCGTAAGACGCTTAATTCATTAGCCTTGTCTGTCGGATAGGGAAATAAGACGGGTTTCCCGTATATCGAAATATATTCTCCGATCACGTTATTTATTCACTGTATTTTTGATTTAATACATGTTTGATGATATATCACTATAATTATATTTTAATTGGAGAAAAGAAAGAAAATATATCTGTTTCGTGACATATTCCAATTTACAAACTGATCTTAGTTCCTTACAGTTTTTGTATTCATTTAAGCTGTTTGTGATATACCATGCATGAATGGAGGAAACTGCACTGCTCCTAACACCTGCACATGCCTAACTGGATACACTGGAGATTCATGTGAACAAGGTAAACATATGTTAATGACTTCATGGAAACTAAAAATCATTTAAATAACGAGAGTAATCGGTTTACGGGTGATATGCATTCAGTAACAGATTCAATATTGTTTTCACAGTTCTGAGGCGACTGCGTGGCCAAGTTGATAGCACGTATCTCGGCAAGGCTAGGGTCAGGAATACTGTTATGGTTAATCCTAACCCTAGTATAAATCGTGCTGGTGGGCAGGACTCTTACTCCTTAGCGTTGTCCGAATGATAAGGACGTACTCCGAGAAGTCACGTGTAATGGAATCTGTCCTGAAAGCACGTTCAACAGTGAATCCACTCGATATAATGAGTAGCCAATATTCCGGATTTCTTATGTATCCGTTCCCACTCTTTGTCTGGGGCGAAGAGCGTCTCCGTGGCCGAGGTATTAACGACGTTGCGTTGTAAACCTCGCCTCTCACCGCTGCGGGTTCGTATCCCACTGGGATCTCGACTTACTGCCGTTAAAGATCACGTTAAACTGTATTGTGATAAAACTTATGAAAACTCTGGGATTAATTTATTTTGGTCTATAAAAAGTTCAGGAGACGTTCTTGATAAAATGTTCAATAAAGGTCAAGTTTCATCAATAAGTACTTATGACTCCTCTACACTATATACAACCTTACCACATCATCTTATTAAAGACAAGCTAATTTCTCTTATTCAAAAAACATTCGCTAGAGAAAATACTACATTTTTGGCATGTAATAATATTAAAGCGTTTTTTACTAACGGCAGTTTAGACAATTATACTATGTGGACTTGCTATGAAGTTTGTGAAGCACTCATCTTCCTATTAGATAATATTTTCGTCAGGTATGGTACCACTGTTTATAGACAAATTGTTGGTATCCCTATGGGTACGAACTGTGCACCACTTGTCGCAGATTTGTATTTATTTTGCTATAAAAGGGATTTCATGTTGAGTCTTTCACCAGATACCCAGGCAGATGTTATTGAAGCTTTTAATGACACCTCTCGGTATCTGGATGACATACTGAACATTGACAACCCTTTCTTTCTAACTATGGTTGATACTATTTATCCTAAAGAACTTCAGCTTAATAAAGCTAATATATCTGATAATAACGCTTCTTTTCTTGATTTAGATCTCTCGATTGAAAATGGTGAAATAATTAGCAAAATCTATGACAAGAGAGATGATTTTAATTTTGACATTGTTAATTACCCCCACTTGGATTGGGATGTTCCCCGAGCAACTTATTATGGGGTATATGTGTCTCAACTTATTCGTTTTTCAAGAGCTTGTACTCGAGTTGAGGACTTTACTATTCGTAATCTTTGTATAACTAAAAAGCTACTCAATCAGGGTTATCGTTACCATAAACTTCGTAAAACATTTGCAAAATTTTATTATCGTAACCCTGATCTTCTTTCCAAATATAAAAGTAATTTAAGGACTCTTCTGCGACAAGGACTATCTATGGTGATGTAATTTATAAACTTCGTAAGATTCTTGGTCATGATCACTTTCATACTGTCTTTGTTAAACTTGTTAAAAAGTTTATCAAAAGAGGTTATGACCCTATCATTTTGCAACGTACTGCATGCTTGGTGGTGGACCCTTTTACAGTTCGCCACTATGCTTTCCTCTTTAATTGTACGATGACCGGACAGGCTGTGGACCCTATGATGACGCCTATCTAAAGCTCATTGGGACGGTGGCGTTTGATGTTTGTCTATGATCTTTCCTGGTTTATTCTCTTGTTGCTCTGGCTTCTGCCAAGTCATTGAGTACCTTCATTGTGGCTGTCTAGGCTTTTTTTTTTTTTGTATTATATTTACACGAGCATATTTGTGTTTTACTTATATTGCCTATTGATGCTGCCTTGTTGGTTAGAGATTAGATCATGGCGGATATTTCTTTATTTACACTGTCCTGTTTCAATGGGATGACAGTAGGGTAAGTGTGAGGTTTGGTGCACCCTAGAGCCGGTTTAAACCCCCAGTGGCCTTTGTTGCCACTGACCGTTCCAAGGCGGTAGCCCTATTGTCAACCCTTTTGTGTTTGTGATGTCGTTTGCATTTGTTATTACTTTTGCCATCTCGTTTGTCTGTTTGCGCGTTTGTTTTTGTGTTTTGTGGTTGACTGTCGTCCTTGAATGCTGCTTTCACTGTCCGATATTTTTATCTTTCTTTGTACCCTAGATTGGTTTTTTCTTTAGCTGCAACCAACTACTATGGATGTTCAGTACGATACTGGATACGTCCTGAGATGTTTATTATTTTGTATGTGTTTCTTTAGTTAGTTTCTCTGGATGTGGACTTTATTGTTAGAGAATTCCTTTTGATGGGATGTAGTTTTGTTCACACTGTCATGTCTATTTAGGCGCTGAAGACAGGATAATTGCGAGGATTGTGCGAATATAAAATCGATTTAAGCTAACCAGTATGCCTTATTGCCTACTGACCTTTCCAAGTCGGTAACCTTGTCTTCACCACCCTTTCTGTTGTTTTTGGACTAGGGGCTTTTCAAGCCCTAGTCCTTAGCAGGCGACAAAATTCGAGCACGCTAGAAGCCGCCACAGATCGTCACTGACGAAATGTATTACTACGCTAACAGACAGAGAGAGCGTCAGCTATCATTTTGATTGTGTTCATTCGCATAAAAGAGATGTATGCATATTCATACGGGCCCTGGCCTTGTGTAGAGAAGAAATAGTTCTCCGGATCAGACAAATACCATCTAAATAGTAAATAAGCTGTGGGAAATGGAAAGAAAATTGAAGAATGTGATGTTTCGGCCTATGCTTTTTTTCTACTAAGACAAGAAACAAGATGATATATTTTATCTCGAAATATTATAAACCCCGTTTGGACCCCGTACATCCAGCTTTGCAAACCTGGGATAAAGTAGCTCATTTGCATATTAATGTCGAAAGGACCAATGCTTCCGAGCAGAAGTAGTTAATTTTCAGCAAAAAAGAATAGAGGTATCAGCGGGAAAATGAAACATCCGTCACCTAATGGAGACAATCTTAAAGAAAGTCTTCGTCAAAATGTTATAATTGCATAATTTACAAATTTTATTACTACGCTGTAGAAGCGGCATTTCAGACGCAATAGACTGATCACGCGTTGATTTCATGACCCACGATCACTATTAATCGAGTGGAGAAGATTTTTTTCGAGTCCGACTTTGTACAGATATGGATAATGTTGCTCCGAATTAATAAATGATGGAATACACATACCACAATAAAAAAAAATTAAACAATAATAAAATTAAATGTATTTGTCCTAAAAGGAAAACTCTTACGGCCCATATTTCTATCCGGTGCAAGCGTCGGAATTTAATAATTACAATCTGATCCATTCGAACTCAAGAAGACGCTTTCCGCCAATTTTGTCAACACAGAACCAAATTCGACACAGAACACAGAACTTATGTTCATAAATGCACTTACACCATGTACACTCAACAGAACTGTTCAATTTCCAAAGCCCCTAATCCATCAGTGCTTTCAGAACTTTGATTTGTCTCTTTCATTGTATTATCAAGTCCTTGTTTGCAGTACAGTGCGGACCTACGATGCCATTGCGTTCGGACGCTGTGGTTTCTATACCACCCAATATCTCATTTTTGTAAGTCAGGAAGTGTCAATTCTTACGGATGGATGGAGGTGTACAGTACTGTTTCTACCCAGGAAAACTAGGTGGTCTGCCTACACTACAAAAAAAAATCGACCGTCATATATAGCCTTACATGTGTTGAAAATGACGTAAAACACCATACAAACAAACAAAAACTGTCTGGGCGGCTCTTATTAACAGTATATGATACGTTGATGGGCGTTAAATTTCTATTCACCTGCATTCTTCAGTATTTAACTGCTCACTTCCATTAGTGTCCTTTCAATCGCATTTCAGACAGCATCTGTTGCAAATGTTTTAATTAATGATATGGATGTATGTTATATTACAATATGTATTAACCTACTGGAACTTATAGAATATCTATTTCGCCACATTCAATTCATGTTTTACAAACTGATCAAATGTTCCAGAACAAAGAAAAGGTTATAAGTCCAACGGAATAGTAGCATTCACAGAATACAGTCACTCCCACAAGTATTATAACGCAAAGGTGATTCAAAGAATACATCACAAACACATTCAGTAAAAACGCACATCACAACAATATAAGGGTTGACAACAGGGGTACCGCCTTGGAACGGTCAGTGGCAAAAGGGACATTTTATCGATTTTTGTTTTCATTTCAGCTGTTTGTGATATAACATGCGTGAACGGAGGGGAATGCACTGCTCCTAACTCCTGCACATGCCCAACTGGATACACTGGAAATGCATGTGAACAAGGTAAGACTTGTTTAATAATGTTTATAGAAAATGAATGGCTCATATCAATAACGAAGTTTCACGTCGTTTTAGCTAAATAGATTTACAAGAGTGTAATGCATAAATGCCCAATAGCTTAATAACATATGTAAAGCCTTAATTGCTCGGTGCATAGCACGATATACTATACATTCGGAGATATTAGATAATGTCTTAATAAGCCGTTAAACTGCAATTTATTACTCCTTTTAGCACTATACTGTTTATACCCAGTAAAGACTGATCAGAAAGATTGCAGATATCGTAATTGTTCTAGTTAAATTATAATGAAATTGTTTTAGCAAACTAACATGCTATATTACAACAGCTATCAATAAAATGGAGATAATAAAGAACATCTATCTACTACGCCACATATATTATTTTACAAACTGATCACACTCTCCACCAGAACAGGCTGTGTTATATCGTTTGTGTTTACATTTAAGCTGTTTGTGATATTGCATGCGTGAATGGAGGAAACTGCACTACTCCTAACACCTGTACATGCCCAACTGGATACACTGGAAATGCATGCGAAACAGGTAAACATGTTAAGGACATATTTCGAGCTTATTGTATTTGGTGGGGTGGGGTGGCGTGGTCTAGTCTATTCTAGTCTAGTTCGTGATATGTTTTTTCATTAATACTTGGTGTAATAGTCGCATATGTATCTACCTAGAGAAGACACTATATATCATTTTTTTATTATTTCACGACATGTACTATAGTACAAGCTTAAGATGTTCAACATTCGCTATTTTACACATGTTGTGTTTGTTCTTTAAAGTTGTGTGTGACAGTATACCATGGCTGCTGAATGATGGAAACTGTACTTATCCTTACAAATACACATGCACAGGTGGATACACGGGAGATTCAAACGAAACAGGTAAAGTTAAACAGTTTACAGTAAACAGTTTGAAATGCATAGCATTTGTTTTAGATATCAATTATAAATGTAACTCCAGTTCAATCTGAAGATGACATATATTTCCGTGCACCGTTTTCCAGGCGACGATAAACGAAAACAAAACAAACTATTTTCTTGTTTGTGTTTGTTGCTTCCAAGGGATCCCCGTTTCAATATTTATTGACATTCACACTAGCGTGTGTGCACTTAATAATACCTCTCATGAACTGACTCAGTAAAACCGAATCTGCTACCTTTCTATCTTGTTTATGTTTGGTGCTTGCAAGGTATCCCCTATACAGTATTTATTTCAACTGGATATCCAACATTATAAAGCCCGTTTATTTCTACTTCTAACGCCTGCACCACTACAAACATCTCTAAACTGTTAACTGCTTGTATTACGCCTTTAAAAATCACGTTATACTGTTGTGTGCTAAAAGCTCGTGGAATAATTTTTCAGGAAACGTTCTTGATAAAAAATGCAATAAGCGTCAAGTTTCGTCTATGAATACTTTACACACTGTATACAACCTAACCACATAACCTTATAAAAGACAATAATATTGCCCTTATTCTTAAGACCTTTGCTGGTGGGAAAAAAACATGTTTGGCCTGTAACAATATTAAAGCATGTTTTACTAACGGCAATTTAGATACTTATACTATATGGACATTTATTCATATTAGACAATATATTTGTCATAGGTATGAAATTACTGTTTATAGATATATTGTTGGTATCCCAATAGGTACGAACTCTGCACCTTTGTCACAGGTTTGCTTTTGTATTGCCTTGGAAGATATTTTATGCTGAGTCTCTCCCAAGTTAACTAGGTCATTGATGCCTTCATTAACACCTCACGGTATCTGGATGATATATTGAACATTAGCAACCTTTTCTACAATGGTTAATAGTATCTATCCTAAAAAAAACTAAGTCGGAGAGATACAGTTTTGGCGTTGTCCGTACGTCCATTCGTCCGTCCATCCGTCCGTCTGTTACCATATCTCCTCCTAAACCGCTGAACGGAATTTAACCAAACTTAGGGTATGACTTCACCACATGATGACGGAGTGCAAGAGCAACATTGTTTTGTCTCCGCACCCAGGGGCGCTCATGGGGGAATCAAAAGTTCAAATAAATAAAAATTCAATTACACTGTCATTTTCCTTATTTTTGCACATAAAACGTCTCCCCGCGTTTGCAATCAGTACTGTTATTCATTCGATCTTTGAAGATCGCTGAGCCCGATACTTATATTTAGTTATCGGTGGTACATTTTCAATTTCTTTTGTTTTCTTACTTAATTTTTATTCGGTGGTTCCACTACTCCGGCCGATAAAAGGCTCTGGATATTGTTTAACCACTTATGGGATATGTTGTCTGCTTTTTAATTGAGACTTTTGACTGTTACTTGTGGTACGTAGGCTTCATAACCGCTGCTCCCAACTAAATTCCATTATGTTTATTTCGCTCTTCGGGCCATTTAATTTTATTAGATACTTGGACCATACGCCGTACGACATGGGGAAGCAAATAACTCCATGTCCACCGCCGTATGCATGCCATCTTCGGGATGGTTAAAATTTTGTACTATTGATTTTATGAATATTGAGTTCTGCTCAACCCGGGGCTAGAGGGCGTGAGCGGTAGCTAGCATAATTCACTACCGCTCATGAACGTCAATCAAACCGAGACTGCAATAGTTCGTATGTGCCATGCTCGGCCGTTTCCAAAGGTCCATTATCATACCCTTTTTTTGGTATATGTAATCATGAATGAAAGATATAAATATTTTAACAACATATCAAACGATTTTATTATTTCAAATTCGAACGTCTGCCCAGGAGCACAAGGTGAGTGGGTGGGTTGGTGGGGTGAGGTCGTTTTGTAATTATGTCTCAAATGGAATGTTATGTTGATGGGATTTATACTGTATGGTTTTTCCCTCCTATGTCACCCGAGGGGCCCAGAGAAAGCGGTGTCATCAAATGGTCAAACACAATAAACATCCATTTACACGGTAATTTTGCATAAAGTTTCCTACAGCTTGGTATGTATACTTGTCTATGAAAGATTAACAATGTACCAAACAATTTTATTATTTCAAATCGTTGACGACTGCCCAGGGGATGGGCGAGAGGGTAATATGGGTGTCATTTTATTTTATTTTTTTAATTCATTCTTAAATGAAACGTTTTGATGATGGGATTACACTGTACATTTTTCCTCCTGCGTCATCGATGGGGCCTGGAAGAAGGGCCATCCAATGCACTAATAATTCAATTACAGTAACTGTGTCGTGTTTCCATACTTTGAACATCAATTGGTATATATAGTAGTCTATGAAAGACACAGCATGTCAAATGATTTATTATTTATTATTATTTTCGTCCCTTGGGTTGGGGTGGAGGGTGGGTGGTGTGTGAAGAAAATGTGTGTATTTGCGATGGCGATCTAGTTTTTGTTTGTTCGTCTGTATTTAATTTCCGTCTATGCCTCTAACCCAGAGGAGAATTAACACTTCGTCGGGGGATATCAATTTACCGAATTTCTTGTTTTTCTAGGTTTGCATCTCTCGATTGAAAATGAAGAAATAATAAGTACAATCTATAACAAGAGAGATGAATTTTTTGACATCGTTAATTGTTTCCATTTAGACGGGATGTTCTTATAAGGTAACTGTTTCTCAACTGATTCTTTTTTGAAGCTAGTAGTCAACATTCGTAACCTGTATAACTAAAACGCAGCTCCATCAGGGTTACCGTTACCATAAACTTTGAAAAATCTTTACAACATTGTATTATCGTAACACATATCTACTTCTAAAATATAAAAATCGATTAAAACTTCTTCTGCGACAAGGACTATCACACTATGACTTCTATGGTGATGTGATTTACAAACTTCGTAAGATTCTTGGTCATGATCACTTACATACAATCGTTATCAAACTTGTTAGAAAACTTATCGAAAGAGTTTATGACCCTATCCTCCTGCGCACTGCATCTTTACATTTACAGTTCGCCACTATGCTTTCCTTTTTGATTGTACGAACATCTGACTTATTTAGGACCCAATGAGGACGTGTAATTAAATCCTGCAAAGGAATGTAACATTTAATGATTTCTTCAGTCTTGTCTTGCCGTGGCCCTAAAAGTTTATTCTATTGTTGCTATAGCTTTTGACAATTCATTGAGTACTCACTTTGTGGCTTTCTATGCTTTTTATATTCATATATATATATATATAAATATATATATGATCATCTTTGTGTTGTATTGTCTAGTAATGCTGCTTTGTTTGTTAGAGGGTATAGCCTGATGCGAATTTCCTTATATACATTTCCCGTTTTATATGAGTGACACTAGGGTAAACGTGAGACTTGGTGCAACCTATGACCTGGTTTAACTCCCCAGTCCCTCGCACAGCAGAGTATTCGACTTCAAAGCCACCTATGGTCTCAAAGGACCAGTAAAAATAACACTACTAATTCGTAGCACGAGGAGAACTTTTATAGCCTCCACACTGCAGAACTCTAACGGTAGCTTTAATGTTAATAAACACTGATCTGGGAGACCCTTTGGAAGCAACAAACACAACCAAGATAAAGACAGTTTAATTTAGACTGATTTCATACTTAAACAACGTGTATGCAGTTCACTGCATGTTTTGTTTCATTATATTGTTTTAATTAAACCCTATGAAATGCTATTTTATTATATGTATCTCCCTAGTGGAGGAATAAAAAACATCTATCTATCGATCTACTTCAAATAAATTATTTTACAAAGATATACAATATTCGTAGTTTTATACCAAATTTAATTAGCTTAATGGTGACTTTACCATTGACTACATGTTCCTTTGCTTAACACAGCATAAACGCCGAAAACAATGCAAATCAATTATTTTATTTATATTAACAATAAAAATCTCATGAGAGACAACTACCCTCAGTTTATTTCTGACAGTGGAATGGCCAGGATTCAAAGATTTGCCAAACCTTTTTATATTTTGGAGGTAGATAAGTGTTACAATAATACAATGTTGTAAAGGTTTTTCAAAGTTTATGGTAACGGTAACCCAGATGGTAGCCCTCAATGGTTTATTCTCTTGTTGCTGACAAGTCATTGAGTACCTTCTTTGTGGCTTGCTAGGCTACTGTTTTTTTGTATTTATATATACATGAGCATCTTTGTGTTTACTTATACTGCCTATTAATGCTGCCTTGTTGGTTAGAGCGGGGATTTCTTTATTTACTCTGTCCCGTTTTATTGGGTTGACGGTAGGGTAAGTGCGAGGTTTGATGCACCCTAGAACCTGGTTTAAAACCCATCGGCCTTTTTTGCCACTGACCGTTCCAAGGCGATTGTCAACCCTTTTGGGTTTGTGATGTCTTATTTGGCCTTTTATTCATCTTTAAATTTGTTCTTTGTTCCTGTGTGTGTTTTGGTTGACTGTCGTCCTTGAATGCTGCATTTCCTGTTCGATTTTTATATCTATATTTTATAACCTAAAGTAATAGAATAAAACCTACAACATCACCCAGAAAGTTAATATAACGTCGAATTGTATGCTAGTTGTTTCGTGCTTTTTTCGCTAACTTTCATAACCACATGAATTAAACCCTATAATTAGTCAATACTTTACAATACAACTGAATATGCTAAATTACAGACACATGTTTTCACATGGACCGTCTTCATTGTATCTACATTTAATCACAGCCATTGTCTTAATTGTATCTACATTAACATTAGTTTTATTTATTCTTATTATGCTTAGTCATTTGACAGTGATACACCTTTCGCAAGACAAGATATTTGGTGCATGAAAGCACGAGGTCATAGATGTTGTTGAAATGAAGTACTGCCATAGTGTAACCAATCTGGCTCGAGGTGTTTAATGAATACATTATGGTGATATGTATGTGGCTGAACTTCTAAAGCTGGTCTAAGTGAGCTGTCAAAAAAGAGGGCAGGATATGGGTTTTGTTCTTTGTTTACTATAAGTTTAAAATGCATATCCTGCCCCCGTATCGGCCCTCTCTCTCACTACATCCATTGCGCGCTCAAAGTAACAAGAGTGTTGCTATAGACGCAGTTTCAACAAAATGGCCGAGGCAAGGCGAATTTTAGAAATTAGAGCTAGATTGTTTCATTGAAGAACGCAATAGACACACCAGTGATGGTTAAACCAGGTTCTGCGAAATCTATTCAAAACTGATAACGTTTCTTACGCTCTCGGGCAGATATAGGAGTGTGAGCAGATATGAAAATTGCCATATACTAATCTGTACTCATTATAAATATTATTACAGTAACCTGTGCTGGCAATGACTACTTAGTTTCGGGTACAGGTGCAAACATAGTCCCTGATGAATGTTTAACCTCTTCATCACATTACACAGACGGTGTACCAAACCGGTACACACCAAACTGGTCTAGACTAAATTCCTCGGGAACGTTTACTGGGGCGTGGAGTGTTGCTGTCAATGACCCATACCAGTGGATTCAAGTACATATTGTTTCATGTTTCAAGTATTTGTTGTTATTTTCGCTCAGTAGTATCTTAATATTAGTTGATACATATATCTATATTTATCACTGTATAAAACTGTTACAATACATTGCATTGCATATCAATTTAATTGTGACCGCAAAAAGAGTAGTTCAAAAGATGTCATATCAGAAATATGAGACCTATGAAACAAAGATAACTTTCGTTAGTTGTTTTTCGTTTTTGTCGTCTTAACTGTTATAGACATCATTTTGATATTTTATATAATCTTTTGATTTCGTAGTTGATACATATTCAAACATAACGTAACTTCAGTATGGAACTGTTTTCCACAGGATGTAAAGGTTCCAGGTTCTTTCAATAGTGGTACCCGGTAGAGGTGCATACAAAGTGCAATATAAGTATGATATAAGTAGGACTATACTTCAGTTATTCGAAAGGTTTATTATTCTTTATTAAGGGTTTTGTTAGCCACACCAATTATTTATTTATTTACATGTTTGTTGTCCTACATGTATAACTGTATCAGTGTCGTCAAGAGGGCCTCAAAGCAGACAGGCAAATGACTCACCCTTATTAACCGTATTATTTTTAAGCGACAAGTATCACACAACCTTTATTTTTAAAATGCTTAGTGGAAGTAGAGAACACCGTGTGATCAAATGTGAACAGGGAATAACTAGATATCTGTGATTTTCAGGCACATTTCAATGCCCCGAAATCTATAAAACAAATACAGATACGGGGAAGAGCTGCTGAGAATCAATACGTCACGGAGTTTAGCGTCAGCTTCAGTACAGATTGCACGACTTTTCAAGCATATTCCCATTCGAATGGAACAACAATGGTGAAGTATTTTATACACATTTTTATTACACTAATATATAGCAGTAACGACAATGAACACTAATACAATCGCCCGTCCCATCCAATACAATAAATATACTCCTCAAAATAAGGACCACAAGAATATTTCCCCATATGCTTACCATTGAAATTGACTACATACCATTTTCAAACGGTTACACAGAATATGTAAGCCATGTTGCAATACACTGGGAATTGCCAGGTCTTCTGCATTAGTTAAAAAAACAAAATGTTGATATACATTGTTTTGTTATTTAAAAAGAGTCCGAAATTTTTGATAATTTCTAAAAATCATAAATTTGCCCCAAAACAACAATACTAAAAGTTTTAATATGTTTTGTCAATTTATTTATTACGTTAAATCACTCTCAATGGAACTATGGACGCAAAGTGTTAATTTCCCGCGAAATTGACGAACCTTTGACAGTTTAAATGCATGCACCGAACAGTTTTGAAAAACACTGATTTTTTTTATCCCATCCAAAATTAAGTAAGTTGCATAAAAATAGTGACAGAAATCAATTGTCATGAAAATAATAGGAAATAACATTTTTGGGTGAAAAAAAGAATTTTTTCATTGAAATTTCAAAATCTGGATTTTCAAATTATTTTTTTTGATGTAAAATGTTCCTAAAAAATACAGAAACACGAAAGAGTTTCCATTTTTGGAATGCAATGTGTATTTAAACTTGTGCGATGATGCAAACTTTAATCTAATTGAAATAAAGATGGGATGGTCCTTAACTTATTTTGAGGAGTATATTTAGGAGTTTAAATATTCTTATTAGCGTTTTGGTCGAACAGATTAAAGCAATCCTTACAAATATTTATTTTGCTCTTTGGAGAACCTAATTTCAAATTTGGATAGGTTGGTAGGCAAAATATTTCGTTTTCTTTTTAAAAAAACAAAATTTTAACAAAAGGAAAGAAAGGCATCGATCTTTTAATTAATTAATTGAATTGGCATATTTATAATTGAAAAGTAATACAATGGTTTAAAGACAAGAGGATCATTTCAAGAGGGGCAAATGGTCCTGATTCGCTCATCTGATAACATTGTCCAGTATAAACACTTGCAACAGTAAAAGTTCAAGTGGGGGAGACAAAAAATGTCTAGTAAGTTAAGGAGTATATTTTTCATTTTTACCTCTTATAAGTCTCTTGTAAAACTGACTCCAAGGCAAGAAAAATTTAACACAGGGTCACCATTCAAACAAAGGACCATAAGAATAATGCTACATGCAATAAATGAGAGCTCTGTATACATGTGGTTTCAGAGAAGAAGAGTGTTTAAGATTTGCCCAGTAAAAGTCCATGTAAAACATGTGACCCCTGGAGCAGGGCCAAATTTAACCCCAGGGTCGGCATTTGAGCGAACTTGGTATGGTCCTCATATTTCAGAACAAATCAATGAACAGAGCATGTCTGAAATAAAATATGGCATTTTCTCCCTCTCAAACTTAGTAACACTATTAACAATCAACTCGAATAACTTTGTTGTATAGAAGACATATATCAAGCCCAGTAATCGACGTCATCAGCAGGTGCACGAGATGATCACCCGTAACGAAAATTTGTCTCGACTCCGTAAGTAAACACACGAATTTCAGCTCTAATTCTCAGTCCATAAAGATATAATTATGCCTAACGTATCGCAATTAATGGTAAAAAGACTCGGTTAATATTCGCTTCTTCTAATACTTAGCGAATTGAGAGCAGAATCAAAGAAAGTTATTTTAGCGAGATGATTTTCAGCGGAGTTTTTTTATTTTTAACTTTCTTTAAGTCGAGACAAATCTTCGTTACGGATGATCATCTCGTGCACCTGCTGATGACGTCGATTACTGGGCTTGTATATTGCTTGCACTGTTTGTTTTCAATACATAATTTCTTTTTAAAACAATAAACATTGTGTGACAACTCCTAAAAACAGGTGACTTTCGTTTTGAGGAATAAAGCATTCAAATTGTTTGATGTAGATAAGAACATATTGTTTGTCTTTAACGTGTACTATATAAGTACCGTCCAGAAAAGTATGAAGTTGTGATGTTTCACATTAATTTTGATTGAAAGAATTGTATAAATTGTCCTTAAAATTTTGAAAACAGGGGCCAAATTATTCATTAACTTCATTGGGGATTTTGTTTAAAGTATTAGCCTGGTTTGTGCGAGTATAATATGTTTGACACACTAGTTCAATTTAATTTAAAACCATTTTTTATTGAACCGTCGACTACAGAATATTTTCTTAAACCTCGGCATCATTGAATCAACCAAATGTGTGGATCTCATGATTGTCTCGTCATAGAGACGCTGTAAATATCAACATCCATGCACTTATTTAAACATGATTTGAAATGGTGCTAAACATCTCACACCACAATTAATTTTCCATAGTGTTAAATGTATACACCGAACATGTAACGTTCTTGTTCGTGGCATAGAGATAAATACAATTTACAAGTTCGATTTCGCGGACATAAATATAATGCAAGTAATCCTAGAAAGTTAAAAAAAATACTTGTACCAACACTTTCGTTAGTCAGGTCATAGTTCAATAACGTCACTGTCCAACAAGTTGAATATATATATTTATGATAATGATGCTACTAGAAACTTTTAAATAAAATTTAGACATATTGCAGAAATAAAGTTGATGAAAATCTTGTAGACAACACATCCATTGGGCCTTAATGATAATATGTATCAACATGGAAATATTTCAAAAGAACCCTAATATTGACATTTTGTTCCATATTTTCTATTCGTAATCTAAGTGTCATGGTCGTAGACGTAATGGTAACATCAAACGTAAATCGTGCTTAACTATTTCAGTCGCTGATTTACATACTATTTTTAACAGTATGGAAAGTACTCTATGCTTTCACGTCTCACCTCTTCGTCCATTTCTTCCCTACAATAAGTATAAAAGTCGAACAGGAAATGCAGCTTTCAGAGAACACAGTAAACCCCCAAAACACGCAAAAGAAACACTCTAGAAAAACGAATAAGTTGAGACACGTAGACCCCATAAAAAGTTGCTCGGGACATATCATCCAAATAAATGGGGATAATTAACAATATCAAAATTAAAATCATCTCACTTGTTATAGATTTTGCTAATTATTTTTTCTATTTTCAATAGAGATGTGAATCGAGAAAAGATGCGTTAGTATCAGAAATATTAGCCTTAAAGTTGATCGACGAGAAAACAGACAATAGTTTCATTCGTACAGATCCGTTGAATAAAACAGAGTATGATAATGAACCTTTGGAAACACTGCTTCCATAATTCATAATTCAAAGCTATAAAAAACATGTACTCTGATCCCATAGTGGAAACAATACTATATATTGATAAGGGTATTGATTTTATTGACATGCCAAGTATTTTTTGAGATAATCATGTTGTTGATTATATTCCTAAATATTTCAAAAATTCGTCCTATAACTTGTTATACGTATAAAAATCAATTAGAAATATTATTTTCAACAGTTATTGCAACACAGTAGTTTCTGACCTCGACATAGAAAATAACTCTCCTAAGTATGTGAATGTAATACATCAACATTTTGCTATGCTCCGTCATACACTTTGTTTGACGCCTACTTTTTGTCAATGTTTTATCCCTGGAAATCGGGAACACTAATTCTTATACCCAGTTCAATTTGCTGAGCATGATGTTGTTTCCACGCATATCATCCTGTGCACGACTTTCAAGGCTGGGGTAGACGAAAAGCAAAACAAACTTTAAACTATGTACTGGATTACATAAACAGCCTTATAAAGCCCGATTTATTTCTAATTCTAGTGCCACAACTAACATCTCCAAACTTTTAACTTCTTTTATTACTGCCGTTAAAGATCATGGTTAAGTAGCTATCCAGCCAACAACAGGTACATTTTTCATAGCAATTACACCATTTCTAAACCTACTGACGACTTAGTATGACTTACATATTTTGAGAATCAGAACTCTAAAGACACATTATAACCGGCTTTAACCAGCCAGGCCAAACTGGAGCGTCGAATTAGGAGTTAGCAACTCATAATTCATTTTACGCATATTCAACCAGGGGTGTTTTTAGAACTCGTGAAAAAAGTACTTTTAATCGGCACATATACATTATTATATGGCCTCAACAGGTGGATAAAGTTTTGATACATGGTTTTGTAGTGTCATGTTGGCGTTATTTGGCGGGTTAGTGTTTAAACAATATTGTGATAAAGCTTATGACAACTCTGGGATTAATTTAATGTGGTCCATTAAAAATTCAGGAGACGTTCTTGATACAATTTGCGATACACGTCACGTTTCATCTCCAGTCTAAGTACTTATGATGATGTTTCAACACTTTATACAACCTTACCGCATCTCCTTATCAAAGACAAAGGTATTGCTCTTGTTCAAAAACTTTCGCTAGAGAAAAAACTACGTTTTTAGCCTGTAACAGTAATAAATCGATTTTTATTAAATGTAGTTTAGGCAATTACACTATGTGGACTTGCCAAGAAGTTTGTGAAACTCTCAATTTCCAATTAGATAAAAGTTTCGTCGGGTATGGATTTATCGTTTATAGACAAATTGTTGGTATCCATATGGGTACGAACTGTGCACCTCTTTTCGCAGATTTGATTTTGTAATGTTATGAAAGAGATTTCATTTTGAGTCTTTCACCAGATACTCAGGAAGATGTAATTGAAGCCTTTAATGACACCTCTTGGTTTCTGTTTGAAATATTGAACATTGACACTCCTTTCTTTTCTACAATAGTTAATACTGTCTATCCGAAAGAACTTCAAACTTTGTCAACCCTTTTGTGTTTTTGATGTCGTTTGTACTTTTTATTACTTTTGCCTTCTCGTTTGTCTGTTTGCGTGTTTGTTTTTGTGTTTTATGGTTGACTGTCGTCCCTGAATACTGCTTTCCCTGTCCGATATTTTTATCTTTCTTCAACTCAACAACGCTTATATTTCTGATACTGTCGCTTCTTTGATTTACATCTCTCTATTGAAAATGGAGAAATAATAAGCAAAATCTATGACAATAGATATTTTAATTATCCTCATTTAGATGGGGATGTTCCTCGAGCTACTTCTTATGAGTCTATGTTTCTTAACTTTTCTTTTTTTCTAGCGCTTGTAATCGAGTTCAGGACTTTAATATTCGTAATCTGTAGGCTACCGTTACCATAAACTTCGAAAAATCTTTCGAAGTTTTATCATCGTAATCATAATCTGCTTTTAAATAAAGAAGTCATTTAAGTAGACATCTGCGACACAAACTGCCTTCTATGGTGATGTGATTTACAAACGTCGTAATTTTCTTGGCCATAATCACTTTTATACAACTTATTTAAAGGTTTATCAAAAGAGTTTATGACCCTATCAGTTTGCTACGTACATCGTGTTTAGTGGTTGACCTATTTACTGTTAATAACTATACTTTCCTCTTTGATTGTGCTACGACAGTACGCATTGTGGACCCTATGATGACGTCTACCTAAATCCTAACAGGACGGTAGCGTCTGATTTTTGTCTTAAAACAAGAGCTTGTACTCGAGTTGAGGACTTTAATATTCGTAATCTTTGTATAACTAAATGCTACTCAATCAGGGTTACCGTTACCATCAGCTTCATAAAACCTTTGCAACATTTTATTATCGTAACCCTGATCTTCTTTCCAAATATATAAGTAATTTAAGGACTCTTTTGCGACAAGGACTATCACAACCTGACTTCTATGATGATGTGATTTATGAACTTCGTAAGATTCTTGGTCATTATCACTTTCGTACTATCTTTGCTAAACTTGTTAAAAAGTTTATCAAAAGAGTTTATGACCCTATCATTTTGCAACGTACTGCATGCTTGGTGGTGGACCCTTTTACAGTTCGCCGCTATGCTTTCCTCTTTAATTGTACGATGACCGGACAGGCTGTGGACCCTATGCTGGCGCCTACCTAAAGCTCATTGGAACGTTGGCGTTTGATGTTTGTCTATGATCTTTCTTGTCGTGCCCTTAATGGTTTGTTCTCTTGTTGCTCTGGCTTATGCCAAGTCATTGAGTACCTTCACTGTGGCTTTCTAGGCTATTGTTTTATTTTGTATTATATTTACACGAGCATATTTGTGTTTTACTTATATTGCCTATTGATGCTGCCTTGTTGGTTAGAGATTAGATCATGGCGGGGATTTCTTTATTTACACTGTCCAGTTTTAATGGGATGACAGTAGGGTACGTATGAAGTTTGGTGCACCCTAGAACCGGTTTAAACCCCAAGTAGCCTACTTTGCCACTGACCGTTCCAAGGCGGTAGCCCTATTGTCAACCCTTTTGTGTTTGTGATGTCGTTTGCATGTATTATTACTTTTGCCTACTTGTTTTTCTGTTTGCGTGTTTGTTTTTGTGTTTTGTGGTTGACTGTCCTCCTTGAATGCTACTTTCCCTGTCCGATCTTTTTAATTTCTTTGTCTTGTCGTACCCTTAATGGTTTGTTCTCTTGTTGCTCTGGCTTCTGCCAAGTCATTGAGTACTTGCTTTGTGGCTTTCTATGCTTTTGTTTTTTATATTCATTAATATGTTTTACTGCCTATTAATGATGCATTATTTGTTAGAGAATATAACCTGACAGGGATATCTTTATTTACACTGTTCCGTTTTATTGGGATGACAATAGGTTTGCTTATTTCGCCCATTATTTAGAGAAAATAACTGAGAACATATGCCTCTGGTCATTGAAAGGTATGAACATACCTCATTGAAGGTTCCATGTTTAACGTCATATGCATACCATCTTCGGGATGTCTATAACTATTAAATATATTAAATATTTAGTCCTGCTTCAATCATGTTTCACTACCTTTTACGAACAGTCTCAATCAAACCAAGACTGTAATATTGTTTGTATTTTTCATGAACGAAGATTTCCAACTACTATACTATTTTTGTATATGCAATAAAATGATAAATATTCTATGTTTGATATGTTTTTCAGAAGTTTACTGGAAATGCGAATGACAACACAGTTGTAACACAGTTGCTTCCGACACCTGTTTCCGCTGCCTGTGTTAAACTCCACCCAACTAATTTCCAAAGTTATACGTCACTACGTTGGGATATCCTTGGCTGTTAAGTGCAATATCTTTTAAAAAGCAATAAGATTGGTAAATAAACAACAGAAATTAAATGAATTATCTAAGCCTTTTTTAACCAGACCTTATTCTACTTTTATTTAATATTCATTATCAAAACAAACTCAAACTTCTTTATTAGACTGAGGCTATGACACACATAATCGAATCTGTAATGTGTAATACAATATGATAAAGCTTTTAAAAGAACAATTGGACGGAGAGTCACATTGAATCGTATCAACCCATTGCATGAAACGGATATTAAAAGTCATTCACGTGACGTTGAAAGGGTTGGCGTACCATAGTAGTGAATGGATGAAGATTAATTTATTTACTGGCCAAAGTTCAGCAGAGCTTACGGGATGGCGAGTTGTCAGTCGACCGTCGTCAGTTAACTTTTACCTCGTTAATGCGATAGGGCCTTCATTTTTCATCCGATCTTTATCAATCTTTATCAGATTGTTAATATCAATAAAAGCTCGGACAAGTTTGAAAACGAGGCAGATCGGATCAGTAATAGCAGAGTTATGGCCGTTGATTTAGTTTAAAATGCTGTATTTTTCCCAGTTAAGACGATATGGCCTTCATTTTTCATCCGATCTTTAGAAAACCTTACCAGATTGTTAATATCAGTGAAAGCTTGGGAAAATTTGAAAACCAGACATATCGGAACAGCAGAGTTATGGCCCTTGGTTTAGTTAAAATGCGTTCGTTTTACATTTGATCGTTACATAACTTTACCAGATTTTTTTTTAAAATTCAATCACTAAATTAATGGTGATATGTTTATTCACCCTGTCATATGTTTGTGAGGGTCGTACATATATATACACTGTAACATGCATCTACTATTTATTTAAATAGTGTAACAACAATCAAAATCAAACAACAAATGCATATTTTAATCAAATAACTGAATAATTAGGGATGTTTTATTCTTTACAATTTCAGAATGAGTGTATACAATGTTAGCATAATGGTTGACAGGAGGCATTGCAATCCGTATGTGTTTCAAACTAATGATAAGGCATGATTGACATGTGCCCCTTTAAACGTTGCAAAGACATTTACACAAATACTTCAACTAATAAATTGCTGACTTATTTAGTAATGTCGTTCTTAAATTGTATAGAACTTTTTTTTTCTCAAAAACCCAGTATATAATTTACATATATATCCTTAATGAAATAAGTTTAGCACATAAATAACATGGTAAATACCATTGAACAGATTCTACCCCATGTACGGCCATGAGCAATATAATCGATGCAATTAGCAAGAATGTGCAAGGACGTGTTTTGAAATTATATCTGCGAATAAAATAGCAAAAAAATAACGAAATGTTTTAAATTACCTTCTTTACCAGACTGATAATATCATAAAATCTCGGACAAGTTCGAAAATCAGCCAGATCGAACCAGTAAATGCAGAGTTATGGCTCTTGATTTAGTTAAATAGGCTATACTTTGCCTAGTTAAGACGATAGGGCGTTCTTTTTCATCAGATCTTTACCAAACTTTACCAGGTTGTTAATATTAATGAAGCTCGGACAAGTTAAAAAAACCAGCCGGATCGAACCAGTGACAACAGAGTTAAGACCATTGATTTGGTTAAAAAAATACTGTATTTTGCCTCGTTAATAAGATGGGGCTTTCATTTTTCATCTGATCTTTACCGAACTTTACCAGATGACTAATATTAATAAGAGCTTGAAGAGATTCGAACACCAGCCAAATCGTATCAGTAACACCAGAGTTATGGCGCTTGATTTAGTTGAAACGATAGGGTCTTCATTTTGCTGGATTTCAGCGAAACTTTGCAGGGGTGATCATTAACAAGCCTAGTTGGGCATATCGTCACTTTTTTCCGATTGAATAGTTTTTAAATGTTTTAATACACATAACTTTATAGACTATTTCTTAAATAGTTTAGGGATGATCAGTATCAGGTTTAGTTGTGCATATCATCACCATGTTCCGGTTGAATGATTTTTGGCAGAGCTATGGCCCTTTAAAGGTTTCTGAGTATTGTTTAATCACACTTAGGATATGTTGTCTGCTTTTTGATTTAGTCTTTTGACTGTTACCTGTGATACGCAGGCTTCGCATTCTCTGCTCCCAGCAACTCCCAGCAACTCCCAGCAACGCGTTTTGTTAGAAACTCGGACCATACGCCTCTGGCAATGGTGTGAATGTACTATTGGCATTTTAAATATTGAGTTTTACTCAACCCAGGTCTAGAGGGCGTGAACGGTAGCAAGCACTTTTCACTACCATTCATGAACAGTCTCAGTCAAACCGAGACTGCAATATATTTTGTATTTATCGTGTTCGACGATTTCCAAATTTCTCCTTACTTTTTTACTACACAAAATTTGGCCGGACTAGTTCTCCTGAACGGATTTCATCGAAACTTTGCAGGGATGATCAGTACCAAGCCTAGTTGTGCATATCATCACCGTGTTTCGTTTGAAAGACTTTAGGCGGAGTTATTGTCCTTTAAATGTTTTACTACATAGACTTTGTCCAGACGAGTTCTGCTGATCCCCTTGCCGGATTTCAGAGAAACATTGCAGGGATGGTCAGGAAAGTGTGAAGGAGCCACTCTACAGGCGGTCATAACCCGTTTTATATAATTGTTGTACCTCGAGTCCCTAAATAACCATATCAAATTAGAACTAGGTCCTCTTGTTTAAATTGTTAGCATGGGTCAAGGGTTTAAATTTCTGTTGTGGGTGTTGTTGTTTGTGTGTTGTTGTTGTTGTTGTTATTGTTTTTTGCATTTTTTAAAAGAAAAACTGATGGGAATTTTATGACAACCCTTGATATAAGAGCAGTTTTAGCCATAGGCCTTCTTGTGCCTCTTGTGTTTACACTTTAAATTAGTACATAAATAAAAAAAAGTATGATTATAATAAATCATAAGTCGTTTTATACATTCCATAATACATTTGAAATTGGAATTAATTTGTTAAGGACATTTCCTGCAGTTTCTTCATATTTTTCACATGAACAACTTTTTTTAAGATTTGGTACATACCTAGAAGGGTCTATCCTAAGCATATTTCAAATTTAAAGGGACACTTGGCAATCTTGAAATCTTTACCAAGATTTAAAAATATCCTCTCGATTTATTATTCCAATATCCTTTTTTTTTTTACATTAAATCTGTTTGTTGCATATTTTCTTCGTTATTCTACCATAGGTTTGGATACATTATTGGTGAAATGTAATCAACAGTTAGTAATATGCAAACATAATTTGCTTTATACTATTCTTATAATTAATACACTATGTATAATTTTACACATGCAATTCATGGAGAAAAACTAATGGGACGCCGCTAGTTTTTAAAAAATCAAGATTGCCACGTGTACCTTCAAAAATAATAGGCCATCCGCTTTGTTTCTGAGATATCTTAAGATTAATATATGACCCATATTCCATTTTTGGCAAATTTTCCATAATTTAATTACGATCTAAATTAGGCAAAACGTAAGATATTTAGTAAAAAAAATCAAATCGAATTACACTAATTTATTAAAGTTCAATACATATGGTCCTATTCTATGTAAATTAAGAAAGGTCCATGATATTACCGGAAATAAAGGGAAATAATACCTTTAATGCCTTGCAGATCCTCTGAAAAAATGGCAGATTTTGGTGGGTAAAAGAGACATTTCGAGGGGGGAAAAAGTATTTCCTATGAACAACTGTTTTTTCCAAAATGTCTATATTATTAGCAAATATCGTGTACTTAAAGATAATGAAATAAAAAAACAAATGGCACGATACTTGTGTTTGAAAGAAAAAGCAGTTATAACACTAAAATTTCTAAAAATGTATGAGTTTTGGAGCAAAAAGACTCGGACCTTTTTCTTTAACTTTGAAGTTCTAAATACCCCTTTTATATTTAAATGGATTCCGCATGTGTAAACATAGTATACAGTCATCAAGTCAGCTGTTATTGTAGTTAATGTTTTAAGTTAATTCTTACGTTTCAGGCAGACATTTATACTCTAAGAACGAAGAAGCTATAGCGGCTAAACTAATATATCTCTCTGAGGTCTATCTCAAAAAAAGAAACTATACTTGATTTTAGTGTATCATAGAAGAACGTCATTATCTAAACAGTTAATTAGATTCATAATAATGAAATCTAGTGAAAAATATATATAAACGTTTGAAAGAGTACGTTATTTGTGTACATAATCGCACTTAGACAGGTATGCGCGAAAAAGAAGTGCATAAACTACTGTAGGAAATGTCTTTAAGATCTTCTTTGTCTTTGCCATTGAACACATATTTTCTTTTAATTTTGTGTCATTTTTTAATTTAACTCAAGTTATTTGTGGGATAATTACAGACGACCTGGGTCCTCAAAGTCGACCCAAAAAGCAGAAATAAATTTCTCCCATATCCAGTCATTTGAGACAGGGTTTTCCTCCATGAGAGATTATAAGAACTTTCAACGGTTTGTAATGTGATCAACAGAATCTTACCTTCGTGAATGTGTATTATTGACTTTAATAAACTCGTTGGATAAAATGATAGGATATTCTTGGCAATCTTATCCTATCATTTTATCCAACTTGATAGGATATTCTTGGCAATCTTATCCTATCATTTTATCCAACTCGTTTATCAAAACCAATTATACACAGTCACTCATGTAAGATCCTCTCTAGCTAACATGTTAAGGGGAACACCTATCTCACATGACTATATATGGGAGAAGTCCCTATCCATGTAGGATAAGGAAATCGGGATCAGCATTTCAGTAAGGGATTCGGCGGAGAATCGTCTCTGGTTGAAATGCTGACACCTCGGGTGAGATTTATTTCTCCCACATTGATAGTCATGATGTATTCTTAAATTATTCATCTACCTAATAAATGTAGGTTTATGTAGGTTTTAGATGTTGGTAATCATTCAAATAAAGCAATTATGCATTGGCGTAGGAACAGTGTTTCTGTCGAGGGAGGAGGTGCCAGGGAGCAGGTGACAGAGTATGCAGACAGGTGGGGCCAGAGTATGTTTTGCACCACCACCACCACCCGTAATAGTTTGCCAAACTATCTGTTGAACGCCCAAAATGTTTATTGTCACGGGGCATAGAATTAGCCCAATTGACGGGAAAGTACCTTTTTGGTTGTGTGACAAACGTTCCTGCGCCATTGTTATGTGTGGTGTCATGTATATATAGGTAGAAAGCACAGTTCGTGTAAAAGACAGTCGTCACTCGAAAAAAAGCTATACATCACAAAGGGTAAAGTACACACAAATGTAACACATTTAAAACGACATATAACTGATATAAATTAAATGAATAATTCCGAAAACCATGAACGCAACGGTACGGTCGCTTGCAGGAGTTTTCATAGTTTATTGGTACATGAAAAGTGTTCTCATTAACATTCAAAACACAACGTATCAATCATACCAAACTTGTTGGTTTTTTTTGCAAAGAGCTAATTATTTACTTTTATAAGAGAGGCGGAGAAATGTAATGTCTTTAAAAATTCAAAAGTACCAGATATTCAAATCAGCTGAAATAAATACACCTGGCTACTGCTGTTTCTTTTATTATCTTTTACATATGTTTTGCTTCAAAATTTTCCTTTTGAAGATTGTCTTATGAATCAATTATGTATTACGTATTAAGATTTATTATTGTTGGTTAGATTTGCTGGGATCTCAAACCAATAGTTCTCAAACCAATAGTTCAAGCGTTTGATTGCACGAGCCACCTCTGTTTGATGGCACGTTTGGTAATATTGCATGAAACATTGTAATATTATGTAACACATATTAATTTCCTTTAATTGCATAATGAAACTGATATAGAATAAAGCACTATAAAATTAGATGTACTGAATATTATTATGCAATATTACGTAATCTAAGTTGTTACACGATTTGTCGTTAATTGGAAATAACTGTTTTTTATATTAAAAACATTAATGGTGTTTATAAATCTTTAATTAGCTATGGCGATTTTCGCCTAATCATGGAGCTTAGACGTAGAATAAAGTCAATACGAGCGCCATGATATAGTGTGCATTTATATATTTATTATTTTGTGTAGGGTGGTTGGTTGGGGATTGTGGCGGTTTTAGAATTTTCAACTCCGACTGGCTGTTGTAAAACACAGAGCGTGAATGGGATATGTTACAGATAACCCTGGTGATGAACGGGGCCCGCCCCCGCTGTTTTAATAAGCCAATGGTCTTCGTGTTGCGTTTTAAACACTGAAGCGCGTAATAGGTTTATAAACCGGGGTCCAGGCAGTTCGTACACGGAACAAACGCTTTGCATAAATATCCAATTACTTCGCAATTAGATTATTTTGGAGCTATTTGCATATTGTTTGATATTTTTTGATTTGAACAGCAGAGAAAAAGGAATCCGACATGCTTCAAACGTTTGATAAGTTTAATAATATGTAAACTGGAATAATCTGTTAACTGGAAAAGTGTCGATTCTTACGGATGGCGGGAGGTATACAGTACTGGTTATACAAAGGAAAATGTGGTAGTCTGCCTCTACCATAAAAAAGAACCCTCATATATGGCCTAGCATGTCCTAAAAATGACGTAAACACTTCAAACAAAATATTTACTGGAATCATTCTGAACATGAAGTGAACATTTGAACTGTATCTCATTCTGCATCAGTCAGTCAGTAAAAGGTGTCACTATATCAGGGAATCTTTTGCCACTGCCCGTTCCAAGGCGGTACCGCTATTGTCAACACGTTTATGTGTGTATTGTCACTTTACTTTTTAATGTGTATATTACTTGTAATATGCCACTGACCGTTCCAAGGCGGTACCGCTATTGTCAACACGTTTATGTGTGTATTGTCACTTTACTTTTTAATGTGTATATTACTTGTAATATGCCACTGACCGTTCCAAGGCGGTACCGCTATTGTCAACACGTTTATGTGTGTATTGTCACTTTACTTTTTAATGTGTATATTACTTGTAATATGCCACTGACCGTTCCAAGGCGGTACCGCTATTGTCAACACGTTTATGTGTGTATTGTCACTTTACTTTTTAATGTGTATATCACTTGTAATATGCCACTGACCGTTCCAAGGCGGTACCGCTATTGTCAACACGTTTATGTGTGTATTGTCACTTTACTTTTTAATGTGTATATTACTTGTAATATGCCACTGACCGTTCCAAGGCGGTACTGCTATTGTCAACACGTTTATGTGTGTATTGTCACTTTACGTTTTAATGTGTATATTACTTGTAATTTGCCACTGACCGTTCCAAGGCGGTACTGCTATTGGCAACACGTTTATGTGTGTATTGTCACTTTACGTTTTAATGCAGATATTGTAATTTGCCACTGACCGTTCCAAGGCGGTACTGCTATTGGCAACACGTTTATGTGTGTATTGTCACTTTACTTTTTAATGCGTATCTTACTTGTAATTGTTGTTTTAAATGAGTTGTTACACTTCCTGTTCCAGTTTTGCTTTACCTTGTATAAGTGTTTATAAAGTGGAATTTTAACACAACAGAAACCCAAATGTAGTCACCGTAAAAAGCGAATGTTGGGTGTTTATTTTGTAAAAAAACAATAAAAAGTAAATACTTCATTATATGTACTGAGTGGTTAACCTACTTTTCAACAATACAATGAACAATGGCATTGCTATGCAAATGAACGTCCCCGAACGCGCAGTGTACTGTATTTTGACGTTTATACAAAATTTGAAAATCTTGTCAATCTGATTGGATTGAAAAGTAGATTTAACTCTAATATCCGTTTAAAGGAAATAGCTTTATTGTGGTATAAATGTGTACTCTCAATCAGTAACTTGTTCCTCGCAATATTTCCACTACAAACATGTAACATTGCTTATTAATGTTGACAAATATACGAGTATATAGGTCATAGTTCAATTATACGAATCTTAAGGAATTAAGCCCAGTAGAGCGATAGCGACCGCAGAGCTTATTTCTTTAAAATACGAATAATTGAACTATAACCGACTTATAGTTCAACCCACCCGTGCCCTGTCGGCTTCATTGTATCTGAACGTGAGCAGAAGTTGAACCTGCCCACTGTCTAAATGGTCTAGCGGCTTTCTTTTTCTGCTAGAAACAATCTTAATGGACAGCTGGCATAGCTAACCCTGCTCTGATTTTCGCGCGATGTTTTCACTCTACACACTCTCTTCAATGGCGGATACAGGATTTCTCAGATGTCAAAGATTGGGGTGGGGGCGGGGCAGGCGACGCAATTAAAAACAGTTGACTACAAAAAAAAAGAAAAAAAGAAAAACAATTCACACGAATTATCATAATTTCTCAGATTTCTCCTAAATCCGCACATGCTCTGGTGTCAATACAACATGAGCGATCGCCTTATTATATATATTATATTTTACGTTGGTCGACGGCGAACAATTTTAGATATTTATATTATTGTTGAACTGTTCTACTTAAATGTGCAGCACCAAACCTCCGCTAAACGAAAATGATATTGTAAACACACGTTTACTAGTGCATATTGCAGAATCAGTGTAGACGGAGCTTAGTTTCTCCAAATTTGGATGTCAGATAAGTTGAACAACTGAATGAAATCACTTAATAGATATTAAAAACCTTGGTTCAATATGAAAATAATAGGGCCAACAATTTGAAAATCTCTCGATGCTCATTAGATGAAAGAGTTGGTTGAACTATAAATCGCTAGAGTTATCTAATTCCATTCATCTGAGGAAAGCAATAGCACGATTTCGTTGGGATGGACAAGAAATAATACATTTTGCGCTGCAGTGATTGTCTCAGTTATTTATGCCCCGGGTTCAATCATCCATGATGCCACTGAGTTTCGTCGGTGTGTTCTTGGGCAAGACACTTTCCCTTAGCCTCGTCCGTCGGGTGGGGACGTAAACCGGGCTGTCCCGTGTATCGGTCTATCCTCCGAGCACGTTAAAGAACCATAGGAATCTATTCGATAATAAGAGTAGGGCACGGTTCCCGGATTCCCATGTATCCTTCCCCTCTCTCTGGGACGGCTCTAAATAACCTATACTGTGTTGTTGTGCCGTTATTCAATTCAATTAATAATATTGAAGTTACTGAAGATGAGTACTATGCGTTCTTAATGTCAAAATAGCTCTTAATGTTATGAAAAGGGTATCAACCATGTAGTTTAATAACATGTATTCAGTTCTCTTTTTACACTTTAATCCAGCGCATCAGTGGGATTTACCCACCTTTTCCATGGTTACATATATCACAGGAAAAATGTTGTGACATGTGCCACATATGTGTTACTTTATTATTATTTTCGTGTTTCTTTCATATATACATCATGTTATTTACATATATGCCACATACGTAAATGATACATATGTGTCACATATGTACCACATATATTTTTCAGTTTAAAATAAAACACATGTGCCACATATGAAATGTATACATATGTATTTCATATGAAACTATTACGCATAAAATACATAAAGTATTTCCCCAAAAAAAACGTATAATATTGCAGAAAATGGTTTAACAACCTGTTTAAGTTTTTAAAAAAAATAGTGAAAAAAAATTCATATGTATTACATATGTGTTACTTTCATATGAAAAACATAAGTGGAATATATATGTAAATATGAATTTAATTCCTAGACATTTTTCCTGTGTAATAATTAACAAAATTTAAGTAACATCCATCTTGCTGTATTGAAAATCATTGATGGAAGAGCACCATGGATGTTACTTAATGTTATGAAAAGGGTATCAACCATGTAGTTAAATAACATGCATTCAGTTCTCTATTTACACTTTATTCCAGCGCATCAGTGGGATTTACCCACCTTTTCCAAGGTTACATAATAAATAACAGTAACCTTGAAAATGGTGGGTGACTTACACTGCAACTTTGGACTAAATTGTAAAAGGAGAACTGAATGTTATCAATTGATCCATTATTTCATTTTGGATTTATAAACTTAATAATAGATACAGTTTACTAGTTCATAAGCTACAATTGCATCAAATTCTCATTCTTATATTTAAGTGTGTGTAAACTTGTATTTATGTAACACTATTGCAATATGAAGATATTTTCCAAGAACACTATAGGATTTGCTTCTCTTTCATCTAATAGAAAACATATTGTTTTAAAGAATCACAAGAAGCAAAATAAAATAAAAATCTGTCGTAAAACGATATAAATTGTGTATATTGTCTTTGAAAGAGACACAATACTTGATAAATGTTAATTCTAATGTTTGATACATACATTACGTTTGCGTGTGTTCTTTTAACTTAAAACAAACATATGCTATGTAATCATTGTAATCAATGTAGGATATGAAACTAATGATCACTGTTAGCGAAATAGAACACATATTAGAATAAATATATTCACCGAGTAACAGTCTCTGTCTTTACTTTATAGACCAATACGGCATATACTATAGAACACTGAGCCTCCTCTCTTCATATATTGAGCAATTACAAAGAAATACACGTCTTTCTTAGCCATACCTTATGTATTGCTCTACCTCTGCCTTTAATTTTTCATCATTAGAATATAGCCTTGGGATCTGGAAGAATTATGAGTATAAAACCATCATACTGTGTTTCGTTTCATATTTCATTTTTTCATAGGCACTAAATTATAATGATCCGTCTGACTTAGTTTTTTTTATGAAAATAATTGGTCTGGGAAACTGCGCGACTCGGCTACCGTTTGTCATATACTGAGGGGAAAAAGTTTAGCAAGTTTTTTAGATGAAATAATACTGTATACAAGATATACTGACATTTTGGGATTTTACGAGCTTGACCCCTACGTTCATTTATTCGTTACGTAGCGTCCATGGCCAACAATGGATTTGAATGTTGAACCCCGAACTCGTTTCGAATGTTGAATACCGAGCTGGGTTCGAATGATGAACCCCGAAACAACGTTCGAAAGTTGAGTTTGAATGTTAAATACCGAACTGCGTTTGAATGTTGAATTTCAAACGGGGTTCGAAAGTTCGAACTCAGAACGGGATTCGAATGTTGAATAACGAAATGGCTTCGAATGTCGAACCCCGAACTGGATTTGAATGTTGAACCCCGAACTGGTTTCGAATATTGAATACCAAAACGGGTTCGAATGTTGAACCACAAACTACGTTCGAATTTTGGATCCCGACTGGGTTTGAATGTTGAATATCGAACTGGGTTTGAATGTTGAACCGGAACTAGGTTCAAATGTTGAATACTGAACGTGGTTTGAATATTGAATGAGAAACTGAGTTTAAATGTTGAATACCGAACTGGGTTTAAATATTGAACCCCGAACCCAGAGCCAACTTCACATATATATAATTTCAAATATATAACAACACGTCCGTATTATTTATAATTATGATTTTTCATTTAGAATACTTCATTTGATATTGTTGTCTATTGGAAAAAAGAACAGTAGTCCCTTCAGCATCGTTAGTTTAGCCAGTTGCCAATTCGGCCAAATTGCGAACTGGGAGCCAGAACCCAGTTCGCAGTCTTCAATTCCAATAACGGACTGTGAACTATTTAAAATAAACAACAAAACGTCCGTTTTATTTATAATACTTCATTTGATATTGTTTTCTATTGAACTGATGAATAGTAGTGTCGCAAGATGACCCTAGTGGTTGGAGCTAACTCAGGAAAGAATCAATGACGGTGAATGCATTTACGTAAGTTTAATGCAACTTTTAAAATATGTTAAATATATATACAATTATCAAGAAAAACAACTGAATACACAGATGAAATATGAAAAGACTGTTCTCATGAACGTTTAAGACGTTCTTAGTATTACCACAAATACTGAATGTGTCGACTGACTATATATGACACTAAAGTGTTAACAATGTTGATGTGCACAAGAATTATGGTCTAGCGCGATGAATGTGATGTGCGAGAGCTCATGACGATGATGATGTGCGAATCCAATGGATGATTGTCATCAAATGACTTCTATAAGGGTTGATGACGCGATAGATATGATAATTGACCTCCCGAGGTTGTGAATGACGTTCCTCCAGTGAGGACTGATAATGGGCCCACCTCGTGTCCGGGGGTTGTTGATTCTATAACCTGGCCATGTTGTCCAGGTACGGGGACCGTCTCCACCGCTCGTTACGTTATGCGTTGATTCATGTGTCGAATCACTTAGCGGGCCTACACACCCTAAAGGCTTAGCTCCACTCCAAAAGGTTTAGGCACATACTGCCTGTGAATTTCGCCGTTTCCAACTTCTGCCCAAACAAAGCAACTTTCAATCAATCCCCGCCATGACTAAAGAACAATGCATTTTATAACTAACGTTCCGCCCAAAACATTATTGCCCACGTTCATTCCGTGATACACGTGGCTAAATGCGCAGTATTACAATTCTACACGAAAGGACCCTTACACAATTTTGCCCTTTAGAGAGATAGATTGTAAAATACCTATACTTTTACATGCATTAACGCACATATAAACTTATTGAACCGCCCTGCCGTACTCCCTCTAGAGGCGCTATAATATTGCACGCTTTTCCGTGATACATGAGTATATCATGCGAATGGTTAATTTGTTTCAACTGAACAATGGATTACCATGTGACTGACAGATGTCGGCAAGTGCTTACAAGAGCTATGTACGACCAATACGCTCTACTTGAGATTATTTTGTGACAAGTAGTGCTTTCAGCACCGTTAGTTTAGCCTGTTGTCAGGTCATTTCGGCCGAATTGCGAACTGGGAGCGAGGAAGCTGTTCGCAGTTTGCAATTCGAATAAGGCACTGCGCACTATTTCAAATATATAACAACACGTCAGTTTTCTTTTTTCTTTAGAATACTTCATTTGGTATTGTTTTTTATTAGAACGTTGAACAGTAGTGCATTCAGAACCGTTAGTTTAGCCAGTTGCCAATTCGGCAGATTTGCTAACTGGGAGTCAGGACGCAGTTTGCAGTTTGCAATAACGTACTGCGCACTATTTCAATTATATAACAACATGTCCGTTTTGTTTATAATTATGATTTTTTCTTTAGAATACTTCATTTGATATTGTTTTTAATTGATATGTTGAACAGTAGTGCTTTCAGCACCGTTACTTTAGCCAGTTGCCAATTCGGTCGAATTACGAATTGGGAGTCAGGATGTAGACCGCAATTTACAATTTGAATAAGGCACTGCGCACTATTTCAAATATATAACAACACGTCCGTTTTCTTTTTTGTCTTAAGAAAAATTCATTTGATATTGTTTTTTATTGGGATGTTGAACATTAGTGCCCTCCGCGACGTTAGTTTAGATAGTTGCCAATTCGACCGAATTACGCACTCGTGACTGGGAGTCAGGACGCAGTTCGCAGTTTGCAATTTGAATAACGTACTGCGCACTATTTCAAATATATAACAACATGTCCGTTTTATTTATAATATGATTTTTTCTTTAGAATACTTCATTTGATATTGCTTTCTATTTGACTGATGAACAGTAGTGCCTTCAGACCGTTAGTTTAGCCAGTTGCCTATTCGGCCGAATTGCGAACCCCCACAAACAATGTTGAGGGCAATAACTCTGCATGGTATTGACTGATCCACACCAAAATTGTGTCATGTACATGTACACTTCATGTTTATCATGTACACAAAGTTTTAATTCTATATCTTGCAAACTGTAAAAGTAGTTCACTCCACAAGATTACATATGCTGAATAAAGTAATGTTTATTACGTGCAAGGGCAATAACTCTGCATGAAAGTGACTGAGCCGCACCAACATTATGTCATTGACATCTACACTTCATGTTGATCATGTATACAAAGTTTCAATTAAATATCTTGAACACTGTTAAAGACGTTCGCTCCACAAGATTGCATATGCTGAATATAACAATTTTAACAAAGTGCAAGGGAAATAACTCTGCAAGGAATTGAGCGAGCCATACCAACATTGTGTCACGCAATCTACACGTCATGTTGATCATGTATACAAAGTCTGAAAACGGTAAAAGTAGTTCGCTCCACAAAATTCAACAGACCGACCGACAGACAAACAGACCAACAGACCGCCCGCCGCAGTGACTCCTATATACCCCCTTCCAAACTTCGTTTGCGGGGGTATAAAAACTTCTTAAATATTTTGACGTTTGTCAAATATTGCATAGCTGCGCAATACTTGATAGTATGTCCAAACTGTAAAACTAAATTACTTACTCGTTATCATCAGACACAGAAACGTGTACCATACAGTACAGTACAGATGCGTAACGCATATGATCGCATAGGCGTAGGAAAGAGCTTGGTTGGCAGAGTGGTTAGACCTGATATTCATGGCCTTTACGAGCTTTTTTTTATTTTTGGGTAATCGCTCGTTAGTGAAAAAATGTTAAAACACTACTATACGCAATGAATTTCAGGTCTAGCAGAGTGGTTAGCATATTTATATTTGTCTCTCGATCCCAGTGGGGTCACGTTTCGTGTTTTTCAAACACACTCCCTCAGTACCTTTTTCGGGCAAGGTACTGTGACAGTATGCGATACTTTGGAGGGGATGTAAAGTCGTTGGTCCCGTGTGCAGGGAGTGCCATACTCTATGCGGTATATACGTTAAAGATCTCGATTAGCTTAGAACTGTGTTCATCGGTGACACAAGAAACGAGGCTACACTGATAATCAGAACTGAGTGTGTGTCGTACCAAGAAAATGGAACAAGGCGTTGAGCACCACCCCTTCCAATTCTGTTTGAGAGGGGGATGGGGCAGAGTAGCCCAATATTCTGCCAACATTATGTTTATCCCTAACAATATGTATGTGTTCTGATATGTTACAGTCACAGGGCAACAAATAGCCCAATTAACATAGGAAAGTTGCTATTTTATTTATTAACAACCAAAAAACAAACAAACAACACGCTATGAAATACTTTAAATGTTACCCACCCTCTCCAATATCTGAAACACACCTTCACAATGGTACACAATTGAGTGAAATGATTATGGTCTGTGCCTGATATGTTTTTGAATGGTATTTTATGTAATTTTTCAACACATAAGGTTATATATGACGGTCGATTTTTTGTGGTGGAGGCAGACCACCCACTTTTCCTGGGTAGAACCAGTCCTGTACACCTCCAACCATCCGTAAGAATCGACACTTCCTCACTTAAAAGTCGAGCTCCCAGTGGGATTCGAACCCGCAGCGGTGAGAGGCGAAGGTTTACAATGCAACGTCGTTAACCATTCGGCCACGGAGATGCTTTTCTGTGCCGGAAATGGTCCATGCCATACTCTTGACACGCGAACAAAAAAGCTCTTGACTGTAACGTTATAAGGTCACAATGTACAACTGCATAACACTTAGTCGTGCAACCAAACATAAACTAAGAGAAAGCCAGTTATCGCCAATGTCCAACATTCATGGTTGTAAATCCTGGGATCGCCAATAGGTGATTTGAGAAGCTAAGATGAAAAAAGTCTAGAGAAGAAAGAACGCAGCGGCGTTATCCATTATCAACCATTATCATTATTGAAGACTATTCAAATCAATTGAAGGTATAATTGTCCTGAAAAACGTAGGTAGGCATTTTTAGTCAGACTAAGATTGTATAGCAAAGTCTGATAAAAAAAATTGATTTGATCTGCCGGTTACTCCAAAACAGTAAATCTAGTACAACCTGCCACCTCAATCCTCAATAAGAGGATAGAGAAAGGCTAGTATTTAAAATACACGTCTACGAACAGCGAGACGGTTTTTGATATGAGCCGTCCTGCGACAGGGTGCATACTATATACATGTACGTGCATGTGTAAAAAAAGCACCCCAGACGTCAAATAAATGAGACTAGTGTCAATGACACTCCAACACGTCAAATGACTATTCATAACGTGGACTTTTTCTAATATGGTGATGTCCTTCTTGTAATAGGGATCCCAGACTGTGGCGCTAGATTCCAGAGGGGATCTCACTAATGCTAGGTACAGTGATCTTCTCAGTTGTACCCAGATGGAAACCGGAGTCTACTGTGACTGGGTCAGAGTACTCCTCCTCCTTCTACAACTTGCATATGTCGCTGGGTCAGAAAATTACGAATCCAGATGTTTAGCGGTCCGTCTACGACATCGTTCTTCATCTTGGTCAGAATCTTCTCTTGGGGAACTGTATCGAAGGCCTCGGAGAAGTCTAGTATGATAAAAAAAAAAACGACTTAAAATAAATATTCTTGTATCTTGTATCATGTCTATTTGGCTGCTGGTGTCATATTTCAGTAGTAGATCATACACGGTTGCTAGTAGTTGGGTTTCAGACCTAAAGCCATGCTGAAGAGAGGTAATTATTCTGTTGTTTTCTAGGTGTGTGAGAATGTGTCTGGAGATGATGTGTTCGAGCAGTTTGCACGAAACACAGGTGATACAGGCCGATAGTTCTCTGGGAGGTGTACGTTCCCTTTCTTGAACGCAGGGCGATGTATACATTTCGCCAGTCTTTTGGAGGTTGACCGAGTTGGATGGATGTTCGGAATATCATACTCAGCCCAGGAGTCAGTTGTGTAGCACAATTCTTCAGGATGGTGTTAGAGTTCTGGTCTGGACCAATGTCAATGTCTGGTCCATAACTTGTTTTCATTTCAGTCAGCCAGTGGGTTTTGGAGTTGAGCTCGCTATGAGGCAGTGCCTTATTCATATTAGTATGTTCTAAAAATAGACTGAAACGGTCAATGATTTCGGAATAACAGTTCATTGCTTACACGGTATATATACAAAGGTATAGGTTTGTTATGTCGGACATCGTATTGAGAGGTTTACAGAGCCTGTGATGTCATTGAGCTTTAATATATTCCTATTGGGAGTTTTTTTTATAGATGCTGATGTGGAGGGCATATCGATACTCAATGACGAGCGGTATCACTACCATATGTGGCAAATGATCTCGTGCACACTTAATATTACATCGAACGCATGAACTATTTGTTCACATATGCCCTTCCGTGCTTCCGTAGATAACCGTATGTATATATGCACATATTTATATGCACATATGGCCTATATTTCTAACTTTTAAGCGAAACGTCTTATTAAGCTAATATGTTATTGGCCAATAGATTCATGCGTAATAATCATCCTAAATGCTGCTATTTTCAACAAACTTAAGAGTACCGGTATCAACGGATTTCGCCTTGAAACTTTGTTTCTGATGCTACACTACGATTGAAGAGGGTGTGCTCTCCGCGGTAGAGTATATGTATGCGTACAGCTAAACAAGAATAATTTTATAAATAACAAAACGTGCCATGAATGTATAGCTTTTTATGTAGAAATGTTTGTTGCAATGTATTTTTACCTTACGACGACATAACTTTTTGTTTTGGGAAAAGGTGAACAATGGGCCATTGTTTACAAAGAAAGCAAATATTTAAATATTTTATTATTGAATACAATTGAAACTAAGATTCATATCCCAATAAACATATGCCAAAATAGAAACAAAACACAATACTCGTTATATCTAGAGGTCATTCTACTACTATACCACTGTAATAAATTGATCTCCTTCATTCTTAAAACGACGGACACGGTAAAACATAAGTGTGCGCCAAGCTATTTCATTCCTTATTCTGAAAGTTATTAGCCACAATCACTTGTAAAAGGCCGTATTAAGTTCCAGGTTATTGGTAAAGACAAAACAAACAATGTAAATGCTGGAGCAGACACAATAGTTGAGTGGATTTAAGTCATGTATGACACTGGTATTCAATTCAAGTTTGGTGAAGATCAGATGAAAAATTAAGTAACTACAGAATAGCACAGCAAAACATTATTTATCAACAAATCAAGGGTCATACATCTGGTGTTTTTATTAAAGTGGTATTCGAATTTGTGCTAGCATTGATCGATATTAAGACTAAAATAAATCAAATATAAAATAAAGGTATTAAGTGATGACAAGGAAAAATATAGCTGTTTTCATTAAATCAAGGACCATAACTGTAGCCTTTATTACCCGATATTGCATGCTTCTGGCAAGTTTGTTAAAGATCTGATGCAAAAGAAAGGTGCTAGAGTGTTGACAATTCAAATGCAAAAATAGAATCATAAAATCCAGGGCCATACCATCTAGTCTTTATTATCCGATATTGGTGGTTTTCGTACTGGTAAAGATCGGAACCAAAACCATGGCATAATCCCTACTTGTAAGTAAAGCTAACAATGATTCAGAGAGATAAGTACCTTTTTCAGATGTAGTTATTGGATCATTCTGAAGATGTGTACAAAAAAGAGTATGATAATGGACCTTTGGAAACGGCCGAAAACGACACATACGAAATATTGCAGTCTCGGTTTGATTGATACTGTTCACGAGCGGTAGTGAAATATGCTAGCTACCGCTCACGCCCTCTAGCCCCGGGTTGAGCAGAACTCAATATTAATAAAATCAATAGTACTAAATTTTAACCATCCCGATGATGGCATGCATATGACGGTGGACATGGAGTGTCTTTCTTCCCCATGTAGCAATAATCATTTTTCAGCTAAAAGTTAAGAGACATACAGACAGACCGATGAACGGACGTTCACCGTCACGACATGATACGCCAGTCTTTAACGGTGTTATAAAAATTACTCAGTTCTTGACATTGAGATATTTTGACATGATGAAACCCCAAAACATGTTCATATTGTCAAACACAATTAATTTACTCAGTTTCTCGAATATCAGTAAAAGATATTGAAAAAAGCTTTTCCATCTTATGCGCATGCCAAGATGCCATATTTTGTATCGGCAGAGACCTCCTATATTTACTCCACATGTAGATAAAAGGTGAATTACGCTGTTTTAAGGTACAGTGCTTTTTACTTTTGTGTTGCTTATAAAATATAACAAGAACATTAGGTGATATTCGTGTATTCTTTATTCATAGTCTAGACAGTAGATAACCTAGGCTATATGTGAATGCATACCCCTAGATGCGAACGCATGCCCCTAGATTACCACTGAATGAGGGATTGTTGTTGTTATACATCTGCATTAAAAGGTTGTACAGTGTGTTGTCTTTGTAGTAAAAGTGGGTCCGTGCTGCAAACTCGGATGTACATCGTACCCCTCCACACCTACAAAATTCATATCAACAATCAATCACATTTTAAATCTCTATGCTGTTAAAAGTCGAGCATGGACGATGCTAGATGAAATATTACATGCTCTGCACTGCCGAGTGGAATGCATTCTCTATCTATGCAGTTGGATGAGCACAATACTTTCCTTTTTCTTGATTTAGTTCGTAAATGAATAGTTCTAGTTAGTAGCGTCTGTAGCGCTTCTTTTGCTGCATCACTTGCATTTATCTCAGATGATATCAGCATACTCTAAGTAATAGATAGAGTCTGGTCTCAGCGAGTTGGCTTATTTAATCACCGAGATCGGCGTAGCCCATCGAGGTGATTAAAAAACCAATGAGCTGAGACAGACTATCTTTTTTTTTTGTAGCAATGTGTACTTAGTAACACTGTGACGTCATAGTGACCGTACTCTAAATTCCAATATCTGGTATTTGTAGTACGGTATAGCCACGCCCCTTTAGTTACCCTAAATTAAAAGATTTAATGCCCTGCATTCATCAAAGGAAATGTCACCGACCATGCAACAAAATGGGTCTAATGAAGGATAAGTAGATCGTTTCTAGTGATTTTCTCTCAAGTTGGCAATTTAGCTTTCTCATTATTCACCCTTTTGCCATTATCAAATCTCGCTCTCGTTTTTCGCGAGATTTCGAGTTCGGGGTGTCTCAACACTAACTCTGTATAGTGAATATACAGTGTTTATTTGTTTTAGACAAATTTTAGAACGTATCATGCAAAAATATCGTGCGAGTGCTGTTTCTAGATGTGTTAGTAATATAAACTGTCAGACTATTGACCTTTTCTGGGTAAAATGACTTTTTTATTGCCATTATAATGATACCTTGAAACTGAAAGTAGATATAGAAGTGCGTCACGGTTACTCAAATAGCATACTCCTCGCGTTTCGTCAATTATTTAAAGTAATTAGCTTTACTTATTACACTTAAATAGTACGTCCCTGCATTTAAATTACAATTAACAAGTTATATATATATGTAACTTTCTTGTAAACAGGAACGGTTCATTAATCTTCTCTACCAGTAGTTTGAGAGTCCAATACTGTGCATGCTGAGGTTTAAATTCACTACTTAACATAAGTATAAAATCTTCATAAAAGTATATTCCACAAACGAATATGTATTGCAAAGAGTCATTTACTGTTGATAATTGTTACGACAATTATTAACAGGACTCTGCAATATATTTTTATTCCTACCACAGTATAAGATTTCATAAATCATAGGACCTACAAACATATATAGCTATGCCAAAATCAATTAATTGAACAGTTACTAATGTTGAATTTATGGCAGGTTGTTAATTGCAATCAACAGATAAAGGGTTTCTCCAATAGTAATAATGCGGTACCCCTAGGCAAAGCAGGATGTTTGTTTAGATCAAAGAGGCCATAAATCACAAACACTGGCTACCCGTGGTGTGTTAACATCATATATATATATACAGTATATATTGTGTAATATTTTAATTTTCAATTTTATGTATGCATGTTTTATGTATAAAGTGGGAAAGCTGTTTGTAGTTATGTTATTAATATGAGCTGTCAGATATTGAATTTGCCGGTGTTAACTGTGGTGTTTATTTGTAATTATGATGATAGTTTGAAACCGAAAGTAGGTAGCAGTTCCTGACGTTATTCGAAGATCATAATTATTGTGTTTCTTAAATTGATTTAAAAGTTCGTTTATCTGCAAGACAGATGGAATATGTGACATGAAATACATAATTTCGATTTAAATAACAAACAAGCATGTAACAGACTTCCTTTTTTTTTTGACAAATCCTACTGAACGTAATCTATTTGTAATGTGTTTAGTTTCACAAATGCATACTATAAATAAAATTGAATTGAAAACAGTTAGCTGAAGTTTTTGTTTTACTCCCGCCGTATGCACCAATTAAAATATGACACAATTATAGTATATCTCTGATGTCAACACACCACGCGCAGCCAGTGTTTGTGATTTATGACCTCTTTGATCTAAGCAAACATCCTGCTTTGGACAGCCAATTAGCCACGGGGTATCGCATTATTACTCTTGGAGAAACCCTTTATCTTTTGATTGCAATAAACAACATGCAAATAAAACCCAACATAAGCGACTGTTCAATTACTTGTTTGATTTATGAATGAAATAAAAAATATTTTGCAGAGTTCTGTTAACTATTTTATCTATGCCGTAGCAATTATCAACAGTATATTAATATTTAATACTTTTGCGATACATATTCGCTTGTGGAATATAATTAAGTGTAATAAGTAAAGTTAATTACTTTAAATAATTTAAGAACTTGACGAGGATTCTGATCTTTGAGTAACGCACATCTACCTACTTTCGGTTTCAAGGTAGCATTATAATGGCAATAAAAAAGCCATTTTACCCAGAAAAGGTCAATATTCTGACAGTTTATATTACTAACAAGAATCTAAGACAAATGCCCCCCCGGACAAATGCCCCCTGCTCATTTTTGTATAGGTGGACAAATGCCCCCTCATGTTTTTGCAAGGGTGGACAAATGCCCCCCTGAACTTTTTACAAGGTGGACATTAGCAACCCTGATATTTTTGCAAGGGTGGACAAATGCCCCCCGGACAAATGCCCCCCTACTCATTTTTGTATAGGGACAACTCTTAGTAAAACAAGCCCCACTGTACGAAACCCCCCTCAGATATGTCTTTTGCAAAATGTTATTTTCATAATTCTTTCAAATTTAAGTAAATTATATTAGATCAAATGTGCTAATTATTACATGATGTTTTTATATGAAAATATATTATGTGCTATAATAATGAGTTTTTTTATTTGGTTGATTGATGTATGACTCAATCAATTATCTCTAATTTTCAAATTTTCATTTGTCCACCTATACAAAAATATCAGGGGGGCTAATGTCCACCTTGTAAAAAGTTCAGGGGGGCATTTGTCCACCCTTGCAAAAACATGAGGGGGCATTTGTCCACCTATACAAAAATGAGCAGGGGGGCATTTGTCCGGGGGGGCATTTGTCCGTATACCTACTAACACAACTAGAAACAGCACTCGCATGATATTTTTGTATGATACGCTCTAAATTGTGTCTAAAACAAATAAACACTGTATATTCACTATACAGAGTTAGTGTTGAGACACCCCGAACTCGAAATCTCGCGAAAAACGAGAGCGAGATTTGATAATGGCAAAATCGAGAATATGCATACGTCATTAAGCTTGTTTTAGGACATGACTGATTATGTGTTCCAGAAACAGTCAACACATGTGTTTGTTCAAGCTTAGAACTTCTATTTGGTGGTTTGTGAGTGAATAGGCTTCCAGACTTTTCTTGATATCAGTAGGGATTCAGTTTTGGATGGGTTGAAGGTGACGTGCCAATTTTGCAATAAGTTATCTTCTAGAATTATATATCCTAATATGTGTCACTAGCTGCAAACAGATCAAAAGTTAGTAACAGAAGTTAGTGCCCGGAAACCAATCTTATTACCAGGTTTCCTTTGAAACTTATTACCTTGGAAAACATGGTTAAAATATCATATGGATTCCTTATTGCCCTATATAAAATTTAAATTTCATAAACATTTCTCAAATTTCACAAGCATTTCTCAACGCCACCGTGGCCGGATAAGTAAAGACGCAGCGTCTAAAAGTTAAAAAGTGGTGATTCGCATTGGGAGGTATACAGAACTGGTTATTCCCAGGAAAATAATGTCATCCGCCTATATCATAAAACAAATTGATCATCATTTATGTCCTAACATGTGCTAAAAATGACGTAAAACACCATTCAACACAAACAATCAACATTTCTCAAGTCGTTTATCCACTTTAATTTCAGTTAAAAAAACAAATACTTCTGCTTAAATTATGTGATTTGTATCATTCAGTTATGAGCTAAGTTACATGGAATTCCATTAAGTAGTTACTGAGAAAAGTCCAAAAAGTAAAAGAAAAAAAAAGGGTTCACATTTTAGAAAAATAAGACTGAATGGTCTTAATGCAAACATCAAATGTCACGGTCTTAATCCACAATCGTAGGACCCAGGTGTTGCCAGGTATACATACGTATGCATCACAAACTTACTCATTCATGTCTCCGGTAGCACGACTGGAATCAAGGTTTTCCGAGAAGAAAAAGACTGTCGATGCCACTGCCCAGTATTCATTCGCATTTGACATGCCATATATGTCCGTCCATGGGGTCATAATGTTAAAGGTCATACCTTTTGATAGTGAGTGAGTGCTTTCCGAATATTACAAAAGACAAATTGTATGTCCCAATTATAGAGTACTTGAACAGTAATAGCATATATTACTGAACAGTAATAGCATATTACTGTGATAGAATAGTTACGGAGGTTTAATATGGCTAGCAATATATAAAAAAAACACAAGAGGGCATGAATTGCTTTAGCTTATGGCCTTGGCAAAAAGTAAATAAAGTAAACGAATTTATTAATTAACATGTTCAATGTTATGTTCAATCCAGACAAGTGCAAGCACATCCGAATCACCAATAAACGAAAGGTCACAACAGCCTACTCCCTCGATGGCCAAACACTAAAAGAAGCCACCATAGCCAAGTAGTACCTTGGTGTCACCAACAAACTAGTACACTGTTCAGGAACAGCCACATAGACATGCTAACCTAGTGGGCAAACCAGACTACAGCTTCCTGTGGATAAACCTTGCAACGTGCCCTTGTTATAAACTCGTTCGCCCACAGTTGGTGTATGCAGCCACCGTATGGGACCCACACACCAAAGCAAACTCAATATGACTAGCAATATAGAAAAACACACAAGAGGGACTGAATTGCTTAGCTTATGGCCTTGGCAAAAGGAAATAAAATAGACGTATTTATTAGTTAACATGTTCAATTTTATGCTCAATCCAGACAAGTGCGAGCACATCCGAATCACCAATAAGCGAAAGGTCATCAACACATCCTACTCCCTCCATGGCCGAACACTAACGAAACCACCATAGCCAAGTACCTTCAAGTTGGTGTCACCATCGAACCAGTACACTATCCAGGAACAGCCACATAAACATGGTAACCTAGTGGGCAAACCAGACTACAGCTTCCTGTGGATAAACCTTGCAACGTGCCCTTGTTACAAGACACTCGTTCGCCCACAATTTGAGTATGAGGCCACCGTATGGGAGCGTCACCACCATGCTGCAAGTTGGTTGGGAAGAGCTACAAGCCCGGCGTCAACAGAGCAATACTACCATGACGTACCGGATCATCGACCAACTGGTCGAGATTTCTGCTGTATCTAATTCCAACCGAAGCCTCAACTAGATGGCATACCAACACATATATTGTACCATTCTGCTCAGTCAAAGCTTACAAACGGTCATTCGTCCCCTAAGGCATTCGTCTTTGGAACTCCTTACCAACCGTTGCAATCTCAGTGCCAATCAGTGAGGCCTTCAGGGTCCACATAGGCGATGAGGGTCCTATTCTGTAAAGTGGTAATTGTGTTTTTAACCTGATTTTAATCGGTACAAAGAACCTTCCTTCACGAATGTACATAGTTCACCACAGCGTAATTAAGCTCAAGATGGGCGATGCACTTTAATGGAAGAAGAAGAAGAAAAAGAAGAAGAAGAATAACAACAACAACAACAACAAAACAACAACATATACCAGCAACTGATAACGGTATTACTTTATGGACACAATCCTACTGCTGGCTCATATCAAGTAATGAAATTTTCAAATTGATTAAAATATGTACATATTCATTTAGAAGTGATGATACTTACTACTCAGCACAACAGCCTTAACAGAGATGAACACAAATTATTATCTTCATAGAAATTCAAAATTCAAGGGTATTTTGGTAAACATGGATATTGCACATCTTCAAGTAGTAGTGATGATTTCTGGGGTGGGACCATTTTTTACCACAGAGTAATTATCTAAGAAAAAAGTATTGAATTTACCAGTGATGTTAAACTGACTGGCAATAGGAGTTTACACTAAATGGCAATCCATAAAGACAACATGAACTTACCCTAGAGTTTACACTATCCGGCACACCATAATTCTTGATGGTGTGTGCAAACTTATGTACAAGTACATTCTTAGATCCTCTGTAATCGTCCTGGCATAAAAGGTTGTCATCAAGTACAACAGCGTGTTTACCGCCAGCACCTGCCAGTGTGTAGTACTTTCGGCCGTCAATTGTACATGACAACCCGCCGCAATCGCCTTCACAACCTGTATTAATACACAACCGTATCTTTGGAAATAGCAAACCCATTAATCAAGATAAAGTTTAGACTGGTCTTTGTACATTTACTTACACCAATGTCATAGTGTTTTAAATGAAAATATACAATAACAAAACACGTCCCATCTTCAACAAATCTCAGTAAGATTATATGTAAAACAAATGTGTCTGACATAGTCAACCATAGTCATTAACTTTCCGTCTATGATTGTCTATTTCTAAATTTGACATTAATTGTAAACATACTTTTTCCACAACCAGGTGGATTCGCCAGCATGGTATATTCGGGATAAACACACAAGGTTTCCTCTAGAGTGAACACACCGACTGTAGAATTGACTGCCACCTGGTTAAATATGGTGTCTGACATGTGTACGGTCATTCTGCCTACAATAGTAGCCGCCTGCAAATACAAATGAGTTACTTCTAACACACTACTCAGAATGCGTCTCTAACTTATCTACTGGATTCAATTACAAAATAAAATAGGCATTGTTCCTTTAAAATAAGGAGGCTTTCTAAATATACTGAATCAAATAAAAAAAGAAATTGTGCACACACATTTGCTTAATCAGCTTCTTTACGAATAATGCATTGCTGTAAACCTTAAGTCTTAAATATGTTCGCACATCATACATTTATGTTTGAGATGAAGTTAAAAGTTTGACATACATGAGAACTCATATGGTTACTAACATTTATTCACCAGAGCTCACGTTGAATAAAGCCAACAGTTCGGATACTGAAGCAGCATTCCTCGATCTTCATCTCTCGATTTCTAATGATTTCAACGTTAACATCGTTAACTATCCACACCCGGATGGGGATGTACCACGTGCTACATCATACGGGGTTTATATCTCCCATCTCATTCGTTTTGCTAGAGATTGTAATGATGTTATAGACGTCAATGATCGAAATCAAGTTATTACAACTAAACTTCTTCAGCAGTGTTTTCGTTATCACATCCGAAGTAGATCTTTCTCAAAATTCTAACGCCGCAACGAAAACCTACTGGAGAAGTACAACACCAATCTTAAAACACGTATGCGACTAGGAATACCACAACCCTTATTTTATGTGAAATTGACCCTCTAGAATCAGTCACTACGCTTCACTTTTCCCATGTTCGATGACTGGACAACCTCTTTGGACTGTATGATTGCACCTACTGAAATCCCAATCAAGGGCGGTAGATGCATGAGCTTTCGTCCGTCGGGTTTCTGATCGTACCCTAGATTGGTTTTCTCTTTGGCTGCAACTGCTGTGGTAGTTCAGTTCATTTCTGAATACATCCTGAGATGTTTCTTCTGATGTATTTTATATAGCTTTACAACAACATCTTAGTGTTTCTTTGGTTAGTTTCTCTTGATGTGGACGTAAGACCCTATCATTTTGCAACGCACTGCATGCTTGGTGGTGGACCCATTTACAGTTTGCCACTATGCTTTCCGCTTTAATTGTGCGAAGACCTGACAGGACCCTATGATAGCGTCTATCTAATGCCCAAAAGGACGGTGACGTTTGATGTTTGTCTTCAATCTTTTCTTGTCGTGCTCTCAACGGTTTATTCTCTTGTTGATCTGGCTTCTGCCAAGGCACTGAGTACCTTCTTTGTGTTTTTCTAGTCTATTGTTTTTTTGTATTTATATATACACGAGCATCTTTGTGTTTTACTCATATTGCCTACTAATGCTGCCTTGTTGGTTAGAGAATAGTTCATAGCGGGGATTTCTTTATTTACACTGTCCCGTTTTATTGGGATGACAGTAGGGTTAGTGTGAGGTTTTGGTGCACCCTAGAACCTGGTTTAACCCCACAGCGGCCTATTTTGCCAGTGACCGCTCCAAAGCGGTAGCCCTACTGGCAACCCTTTTTGTTTTTGTTACGTCATATGCCTTTACACTGCCAAACTTGTTTGTCATTTTGTGTGTTTTGGGGTTTACTGTGTTCTGTGAAAGCTGCATTTCCTTTTATACCTATTTTTATTGTTAGATATTTCCTTTTGATGTGATGTATTTTTATTTACACTGTCTTGTCTATTTTGGCGCTGAAGATAGGAAAACAGCCAGCATTGTGTACACATAAAATCGATTCAATCTAACCTGTAGGCCTTATTGCCTACTGACCGTTCCAAGTCGGTAACCCTGTCTTCACCACCCTTACTGTATTTTATTTTTTCAATGGTTTACAACATTTCATATATACATTGTACAATTATATTAAAGGATTAGAATGAAAGCAAACTGCTTATAGAATTCTTCTCCTAGGAAAGATTGTTTGTAATAAATAACAATGACGGTTATATTTACAATTATTAGAGCTGTGAACTTCATCCAAAACATTACAAGTGTAGCAAAAAATAACAAAGATAACATATAAACGTTCAGCAAAAAGAAAATGCTAAGGCAAAAAAAAAATGAAGCTAAGGTAATTTAGATTCAAACAATAAAGACATGATATATTATATTGGAAAATAAATGAGGAATTATATATATTTTAGGCGGAAAAAAATAGCGAAAACGTTTGGGATACATAGGACGGTGACAGTGGGGTGGGGGCAACGAGTGCATGCAGCACAAATCGCGTATAGCCTTTCCCTGTTCAAATAAATAAGATAGTAGTAGGCAGCTTCCTAATTTCAATTTTTGTTAGAAAATACAATTAAAACCGTTTACTCAACATGATGTACCTCTGCACAGCTTCGAATATAGCTATGTTTGTTTGGATTGCGAGCGACGGATCTCCATATAATAGTATATTTAATGAGACGTTACAAAGTGGTATTAATGTATCCAACATTTTCGTACGAATGTTGTCATAAAGAGGGCAGTTCAAAAAGAAGTGGTGTGTATTTCGATGCTTCCACATTGACATGTCGGTGAATCCGTAATATTTTTTGAGTACAGGTCATGATTTAGTGAGCTACATTTAGTGCGAAGACGAGTATGAAGAAGTTGTGCCCGTCTAGAACCTTTGTAATAGTAATTTATATTGTTCCATTTTGATTTAGTTCCAGGGATGACCACCCTTTGGCGTCTATTCTTGAGGTAGTCAGATAGTAGGATTAGGAGATTTCCAGTTATGCCCGCGGCTTTTAATTTTGCAAGTAAGCCCTTGTGCCATACACGGTCAAATGCTCTACTTATATCGAAAAATACAACCCGCACCTCTTTTCCGGCGTCGATTGCTTTACAAACAGCGTTGTATATGAAAGTAAGTTGATTCACTGCTGAACCTCCAGGAATAAAACCTGACTGGAAAGCGGTCAAGAAGTTATTATCACGGAAGAAATAAATCGAAGATGTGTTTAGACAAGAGTCTTTCAAACACTTTGTCAATAACACTAAGTAGGGATATAGGACGATAGTTATTGACAAGTGAAGGGTCGCCTTTTTTGAAAACCGCACATACAAAAGCTTCTTTCCATACTTCGGGAATAACTCCCTTTGTAATAGATGTATTAAATAAGTTACAGAGAGGAACAGAAATTTCTAAAGCTACTTCGCGGAGAACGTGATTGTTTATCTCGTCTGGGCCGGTCCCTTTACCAATTTTTAGTAATTTTAAGGCTTCATATACTTCTTGTGGGGTAAGAGTAAATGGTTGGAGACTTAATCTATCGTTAGCAGTTTGCAGGGAAGGAAGTTCGGTGTTTTCATCGTTTAGTTCTGACTGGCTTTGAAAACATTCATTTAATAGGTTTGCAAGTCATCACAAATTATTGAGCCATTATCATATAATGGGGGAATGGATGGTTTTTCGGTAGTGGTTATGAACGCTTTTAATGTTTTCCACCAGTCTTTTGACGTAATATTAGACGTGTTAAGCTTGTTAGAGAGGGCGTCGTAATAATGTCATGCTGATCATGTTAGAAAATGTCCCATATCAATACCACTTATAGTTTTCAAGAAATAAGTTGCTACAAACTTGTTTTTTGAAAATCTATTTTAAGCCGTGGTGGCCATCTTGAATTTCCGGTCAAACTGAAGTTTCGCTAGGATTAATTAGACATCAAGAGCAACATTCGTGTGAAGTTCATGAAAATCCGTCAAGTAGTTTCAGAGGAGTAGTCGCTACAAGTTTTCATTATATAACTCTATGTAAACAAAAATGGCTGCTGGCAGCCATGTTTAACATCGAATCAAAATAATTTTCCACAAGGATCAACAACATGTCATACTGATCATTTTAGAAAATTTTGCTAGGATCAATTAGACATGAAGAGCAACATTCCTGTGAAGTTTCATGGAATTCCGTCTAGTAGTTTCAGAGGAGTAGTCGCTACAAGGTTTTACTAAATAACTCTATGTAAACAAAGATGGCCACTGGCAGCCATGTTTAACGTCGAATCAAAACGATTTTCGACAAGGACCAACATCATGTCATGCTGATCATTTTAGAAAAAGTCCCATATCAATATCACTTAGTTTTCAAGAAGAAGTCGCTACAAACTTGTCTTTTAAAAATCTATTTTTAGATTTGGCGGCCATCTTGGACTTCACATCAACATGTATTTGTGCTAGGATCAACTAGACTTCATGGGCAATATTTCTGTGAAGTTTCATGAAAATCCATTCAGTAGTTTCAGGAGTAGTCGCTACAAAAAAAAGTTATAAATTCTGGTAGGTGATAAACTCGATCTTTATCATTGATGTTCAACCATGTTAAGGTCTCTACAGTGTGGTTCTTTTAAAACCATGTATATTTCATGCGCATTCATGAACATGGATTAAATATATGTATCTTTCAAAATAAAAATCTTGAAGATTATCGTCTTTTTACTCTGCCAAAGATTTTTTATTTTACTATAGAACCTAAGGATAAAAACCGAGTAACACAAATGTTATCACCTACTGAAAATAAAATAAAATCTCAACATCTCTACAATCGAAAATTATGAATACCTGTATTTTTGGACCTTATATACCTCTTTACAAACCCCAGTGTCCTGTTTACAGATGTGGTTGTTCTAATAATGTGGTTATTCCATGCTAGATTGTTGCTTATGTCCACAAGATATTTTTAAACTTTCAACGGTTTCTAGGATCTGATCATGTAGGCTGTACTGGGATGGGATGTGTATGATAGTACACTTACTTGGATTAAACTCCATGTCCAATCTTGTTTCCCAATTTTCTAACTTTCTCAAGTCTTCTTGGAGTATTTGAGCGTCTTTGAGAGAGGATATACTGCCAGATAAACAGCTGTGTCATCGGCAAAGAGTCTTACCTTGGATTTAATAGTGTCTGGTAGGTCGTTTATATAGCCCCGAATAGGATGAATCCGAGTACTGATCCTTGTGGTACTCCGGATGTAACTGGGACTTCCATGGAGATGTCATTATCCAGTACTACAGTTTGTGTACGATTTGATAAGAATGCTCTGATACATTGGAGGATGTGACCCCTGATACCATATTGGTGTAGCTTAAGAAGATACATGCAAGTTAAATGTAAATATATTTATATATATATTGTCACTGTCTTAATATAGCATGTGTTTGGTCGAATCCTTAAATGTGATCCCACTCATATGAGCTATAACTGTATGTATGTATGCATGTATATGTTAATTGTGCCTCCACACGAGTGTGTTAAGATGTAGAGATACGGTATATCAGCGTGTGTTGCAGTTATCCTTTAAGGAAGTGAATGCATACATTTGATGTATGTGTCTCTCATCATAGCTAGATGTCCTGCCGTAGTTCGTCCGAACGTTGTCTGTTCTTGGTTGTTCGCAAATATTTCTCCCTATATATATACTACTCAAAATTTGCTAAGGATCACTTTTTTGCTGCCTAAATTTCTTGCTGAAATAAATAGCATTATTTCTATTTTACATGAAATTATTTAGGGCAGTGTATGGTCATGTGATCTCATGACTTGATTCAAATTGTGGAATTGTTGAAGTATCAATGAAATTAATATGGTCATTGTGAAATATTTTGTAATAAAATTATATGGAAGAATAGAAGCGATCCTTAGCAAATTTTGAGTAGCATATATATATATATATAATATTATTCCCTAAAACACCACTTTGTGGCATAAATAGAACGGTCTTAATTCAAAGAAAGAACAGTCCATTATATATATGCAGCAGGTTAAAGGATAACAAGTAATGATTTCACTGTGAAAGTAATGTAAACTGCGTACACAAAACGTTACGCATGGCTTGTCTCTTTGCATTGTCAAGCGCACTCATTATTCATGGCCATCAGTATTGCATGCATTTCATATGTGACCAAAAGTATTATGACGTAATACAATATATCACAGATAGTAATGGCAGATTATGTGTAATACAATTTACCACAGATTATTTGGTTGTAAAAAAATTAACAACGAATAAGAAAGATATTTAGTTTATTTCATATATATAAACAACAATATTATTGGTACATTTCTGTGCATTTCTTGACTTTGCATTACATGAACTAATTTAACATAGATAATCTATATTAACTTATTCAACAATGAAAATACTCTTTTCAAGTTCAATGAACTTGGCAAGGACATAAGATTAAAAAAATAAATCTGAACAAAAATTACTTCTACACACACTTTAATTATCTAAAGAATTTATGTCTGGGTGAAATCTGTGTTCTGTCCAACTTTTAGAATGTTTCACACAAATTAGTTTCAATTACCATACATTCTGATGACACTTTAAAACTATTGAAAATGCTCATTGTAGGATGGAATCTATTCAACATTTTTTGAATTGAACCTACACTAGAGTTTAAATTGGAAATGGCACGTTAAATTTTGCTACACAATCGTATACACAATCGTATAATTTATAATATAAAGATTTTTTAGAATTTATATGTATTTTATTTTGAAAACAGCAAAATCACATCTAGATTTCATCACAGCTTTATGTCATTATTCATGTTACAACATATTTTAAAGCACATGCATTAAATAAGGTATAAAAGTCTGTAAACAATATATAAAACGATACAAAAGAATACAAAACCTATAAATATATTAAACAGTCTATTAAATCATTTTAGAATTATTTTATTATTAGAATTTTGTGTTTCAAGGACCTCGTTACTCAATGTCAAGTAAAACCTCTATCTGTTCTGAGAATTGAGTGAGTTTTGAATTAACTGGTTTCATTGTCATTGGTTTCATTATCACTGAACCAATCCGGTAAGACTGTTTGTATCGCTTAATGAGTAATGAGTTTCTTGAAACCAAGACTCACAAAATCTAAATATAGAATAATTCTAAAGAGATTTAATAGACTTTTATTCGTATATTTATTAATATGTATATTTATCAATATTACGTAAACATTGTTTACTCTGTTTACTGATAACATTATAATCTAGGTTTTAGAGTCACATACGTCATTACGTGGTCCCGCCTTAATTCCATTAAGCGATGGAAAATCTTATATTAGCAGGATTTTATAACGGATATTTTACTGAAAAAATGTATGATAACCTGTTTAAAATTACCTATTTAATATTTTAATTTTATAATATGCAAACTTTTTAAGCCGAAATTAAGGTTGTATTTCATACCCCAGCCAACCCTGTTTTCGCTTCTTGGAGAAGGGGTTGGATGGGGTATAAAAGTTAGTACTCAGACCACGTAATGTATAATAAAAATCTTAAACATTAGGTTAATTTATTACTGATACGCTTTTTGTGAATAATAACCCTGTATTGTCAATATTTACATAGAGTTCAGGAATATTAGAAGATCCCATCATGTGCATTACAAGGAATAACACTAAACGACACTCATAAGTACCCCAGTTACATTTTATTTCATACGGTATTTATTAACCCTTAACCCGCTACATATATATAATGGACTGTTAAGACCATTCCAAATATGTGACAAAGGAGTTACTCGCAGGCTGATCTGGGTTTACAATGGACGCAAAGGCTATTATAGTCGTGCTTTGCGGACTAAGGGTAAAATGAAATGTACAATTTGACAAAAAAATTATGAAAATAAATTTGATAATCGCAGTACATTAAATTTTAGTCCATGTTTAAAGAACATGTTCAACAGTTGAACAAGTTAGGATGAAAAATAAATATATTACTAGCATTTAAAATCGGGGTACTTATATGTGTCGTCTTGATAATGCACAATACAAAATTAAAACTAGGATGAACAAACTATATCATGATCATACAAGGATCCTGTGTCTGTAAAATACAGGGAATAAAACACGGATCCCATGTATGTACAATACAGGGAATAAAACACGGATCCCATGCATGTACAATACATGTACAATGCAAGGATCTCTTGACATGCATAGTTCAAGGAATAATACAAGGTTCTGTATGTGGAATACAAGGATCCCATGTATGCAAAATACCAGGATCCCATGTATGCACAACACCAGGATCCCATGTATGCACAACACCAGGATCGCATGTATGCACAATACAAGGATCCCATGTATGCACAATACCAGGATCGCATGTATGCACAATACCAGGATCCCATGTATGCACAATACAAGGATCCCATGTATGCACAATATCAGGATCCCATTTATGCACAATACCAGGATCCCATGTATGCACAATACAAGGATCGCATGTATGCACAATACCAGGATCCCATTTATGCACAATACCAGGATCCCATGTATGCACAATACAAGGATCGCATGTATGCACAATACCAGGATCCCATTTATGCACAATACCAGGATCCCATGTATGCACAATACAAGGATCGCATGTATGCACAATACCAGGATCCCATGTATGCACAATACAAGGATCGCATGTATGCACAATACCAGGATCCCATGTATGCACAATACCAGGATCCCATTTATGCATAATACAAGTATCGCAAGTATGCACAATACCAGGATCCCATTTATGCACAATACCAGGATCCCATGTATGCAAAATAAAAGAATCCCATGTATGCACAATACCAGGATCCCATGTATGCAAAATACCAGGATCCCATGTATGCAAAATACCAGGATCCCATGTATGCACAATACAAGGATCCCATGTATACATAATACAAGGATTCCATGACATGGCTATACACTGTATGGACAAGACATAAATTCAAGTCTTATAATGGTAGCATTAACACAATTTGCAAAATATGATACACATAATTCTAAAACTTACTGTAGTTCAAAACAAAATTTGTTCTGAAATACTCATGCAGTTGTGGTAAAAATAATAAAACAAGTGTTTTTGTTCATTTTCATTTACTCTCATAATGAAAGATATATGGAGGTCTCACAGTATAAAAATGATTTTAAAAGAGAAACACAGCAAACTTGAGCTCTGTTTTACACATGTTTAATAGGCATCTAAACAATCCAAATGTTTATAAAAGACTGTCTGCTTTTGCTTTTCCTAATCAACATAGTCAATAATCTGAAATTATAAGCTTTTTTTTGTTGCTGTTTTGTTTGTTTTTAAAATATGTTGGTGTTTTTGAAAATGAACAAAATCCTTTAAATTAAATAAAAATGTTTCTCCTGATATAATATTGTCCATCATTAAGTCAGACTGACATTATTGTAGATAGGTGGCTATTATGTGACAAACATTGAGTGTAAACTAAATAAAATGAAACATGTTAAACTGAGTTTACGGAAATCAGTAGTTTTGAACAAAATAATGTGCTTTAATAATCTAGCCTTTATTGGGTTTAACTTTCACTCTTATATAACAGCATGGACAAACTCTTGCTTTAAAAATACTGTTTTTGACGAAAATGAAGCACGACTGCTGTGTGTTAAAGTCAAAAGAACACATTTTAAAGTTGATATGAACTAAATATGGATTGAAGACCATCCTTACACATTTATTTGTTAGCCGTTTCCCCAAACCAGCGTGTAGAGAAATTTGTTTTTGCCTAAGACAGTTAAAACCTTTAGAAATTAAAGATAAAATATGCTAAAAGTAGCAACATAAAATAAAAACAAATGCTATAAAAAGTTTTGGGTAATGGCCCTTTTTCAGAGGTTACAGTACGGAAACAGCAAACCAACACTTTTTTATGGTTGGCCTTTAAAGTGACACACAGCAATCTATTACAAAGTAGTAAAGCAAACTGTATTTGCATATTACTGACTGATGATTATATTCCACTAATACTATATTTAAACCTAAGGTAGAATAAGAAGAAACAATGAAAGCTTATCATTTTATTTAACTAGAGGTTGTTTTTAGTAAAAACCGTTGTCTCCCCCACTGGGAAAAGGGTCATAAATTTGCCAAAAATCATTCAACTGGAAATGAAAACAATAGCCACAACTAGGCTTGGTAATGATCATCCCTATCCAGGGGTTTACGTTAACCGTCCAGAGGTTCAGGAGAACTAGTTTGGATAAAGTTTTTGCATGAGGTGCCAACTCCACCAAAAAACATTCAACCGGAACATGACAACGAGTTTCGTTGAAATCCGCAACTAGGATCGATACTGATCATCCCTGCTGGCCAGGGGTTCAGGAGAATAAGCCCGGACAACATTATGTATTAAACTTTAAAGGACTTCAGAAGAGACTAGTCTGGACAAATTTTGTTTTTAAAAACGTTAAAGGGCCACAACCACTACAAACATTATTCAACTGGAACACAGTGCTAAATAAACACACCAATTATTGAGCTGCATTGACTTTTTCTGTTTCTAGTAACAGGACCTTGTTCTTGACCCCAGTGACCTCAAATGCATGCTTCCTTTCCCTATTAGCTACCTAACCAGTCTGATTATGGTGAACTTCGCAAAATAATGTGTATATGGGTGGGAAGTGGGGGCAGAAGTCATGGGCCTCTTCTTTTTATTTTAACCAAAATGAAATTAATGAAACTTTGTTAAAATTGTCATAAAACAGTATATTTGCTTAAGTATTGAATGGAAATTCTTTTTGTATTTGTAGATTTCGGTCGAAGTAAACTTTTTGCATGAGATTGATATAAGGCCAGGTACAAGTGAAGAAACCTATGCAGACACGAACGGAATCGAAAGTCTAACAAAGAGTGTGAAGCAAATATCCGGTCCAATGGAAGTAATGAAAAGCCTCAAACCACACCTCTTGTTGCTGTTGATCTAATAGATTAAAGGGATGTAGCGACACAGCCAAGCAACTCTTTATTGAGAGTTCTGATAAACTTGAATAAGGGTGAAAGAATTATCAAAATCGGATGATAAACAAAAGGTACCATTTGAAAGTTGTTCGAATACAGATATGGAAGCGGCCATATGGAGCTATGCATAGGTTCTAATATTACCATATATGGAATATTTATAAATAACATTTAAGATCTATAGGGAAAACGACAGCAACTGCATGAAAGAATGATATTTTTACTGGTCATATAC